>BMAO01039237.1:0-77066 GCA_019973975.1 Trichonephila clavata
CAATTCCGTAGTAATTTTGAAGTCGGTCGATAAAATTATCAGTTAATTTGCCTTTACCAGACAGTCCTTTAGTTTTTGTTTTTAGCTTTCTTAGACGCGAGCCCACTCTCTTTTGTACATGGCCAATGCACTCAAACTTTGTCACACTGTTCATTCCATAAGTGTCTTTCACACTCATGAAAGCTTTTGAGTCACCATCGGCATAATATTGCGTGTATTGAAGTCTGCGGTTTTTTTCTGAACGAAGAAATATTCGTGAAGCCCCACAATTTCCATTTTTGACGAAGAATCCCGTCAAGTACACTGACATATTGTGGTCGGCTTTTGACGACTCATATTCATTCGACGAGTTTCTTGGCATAGTCTGAAGTCTCTTACATGTAGGACAGTAGGACGACATAACTTCTACCTCTAAAACCTTACCAGTATCAACTGATATTGCAGCAACACAACCATTCATAGATGTATAGCCTCTACGCTGCCATGTCCATCCACAGATATGCCACATTTTACAAAATCAGATGAAAATTTTTGTTTTATATCCGCAATTTCAGTAGCAGCTTTTTTCATGGATTCCTCAGCTACTTCCTGAACCACTTTTAAAAGCTTTGCTTCTGATTTTGAAAGCAGTTTTTGTCAGTCGAGCAAATTTAATGTTGAGCATAATTTAAATGCACCAGCAAAACCCTTGCCTATCTGCCGCATACCATATACTAGCCTGGTATTTATGACTGGTGCATTTACAACTTTTTTTGATGAAGCAATGTAAAGAAAAAGTCACAGCATTTTTATTTTAGTGTAAAATGAGAGCATAATCCATACATGGAATCCTAAAAAGCTCTACTTTTTCAGCAAAACATTTTGGGCAGCAAAGTTGAGAAAATGCATCCACAATAAGCTCAAGATCAATGATTCTGTTACCAAACAGAGGACCAGGCATTTCTTCTGCAGTTGACATACTCTCATTTCCCAATTTTGAAGAACTAGTAGTGCATTCAGGAACAGGTGTTGAATTGCTGTTATTTTCGGAAATTTTTGTGTATTTATTTCCAAAAAATTGTCTCTTACGCTTTCTAGCAATACTTTAAACCATTTCAAGCAAAAATAAAACAGAATAGAATTATTTTTTAACTTTCTACGCTGTCGATTCTTTCAGTATGAAATCAAACATATATGTAAACAAAGTCACTAAACAACAAATTTGATGCCAGATTTCATACATAAAAAAGGAAAAATGTATTTCTAAATACATTTATATTTATTCTCAAATATTCTATTTTAATTTCTGACAAAATATTTGTATATTAATTTTCATATTTCATGTCATATACCATGAAAGAGAAACGTAAACAAACAATTTGGGCCACTTCCGGTTAGCAGAAAGGCATTTCCGGTCAGAGAAATTCATGATCAAGTAATATTAAAAAAGCTGTAACTTGGCTTCTAATTAAGCTAGAAACAAAATTTTTACAGATTTAGAAAGATAAAAGATTAAATTTTAATATTTGATCAAAAACGAAAAATCGATACTTTGACCGAAAATTGAGTTTTAAAGGTGTTCTGTCACCTTAATTATGTTAGACTTGCGGATTGAAATGGGCACGCCACTCGATTGTTGTATGAACTATCATTATCATTCATCTATTTATTTACTTTCAGATGCAATGCAAAATCTACAATATACAAAATTTTTTACACTGCTATATACATTTTTAATATATTTTGCCAAATTCATAACAAGCTGATATTGAAATTTTGAAATAAATTTTCAAATTCTGCATGTTGTTAGTCTTTAAGCTATTGTTTTTCAAACTGTTGGACCCGCCCCTTAGGGGGTCGTGATGATTCTGCGATGGGGCCGCGAGCATATTAAAAAGTATAAAACAAAGGATTATTTTTTAAAAAAAACTATTAATTTACTGAAAGTCAGCAAACAAAATACATTCTGACACAATAAAAATAAAATTAACATTTACACTGATATAATGCACTTAAAAATGTATCAATAGAGCATAATGTATTTTATAATTAATTTAACAGTACTAAATAAAAGCAGTGACTCCATGAGCTTGTCACATATAAAATTATATATAAAAATTAACGCTCGTCTTGATAATTTGTACGGCTTATAAATAATCCCTTATAACTTCCGATTAAAAGTTAGGTGATTCACTTCCCAATGCCTCCGTTTTCCACGTAGGCGCCCGTATGTGATATATTGGGGGGGGGGAGAAGAGAAAAGGAACTAATAAGCAAGTCCTCTGAAATAAGTAAATACTTCGCAGATACACTCTCAAGCTCCTTTTATTGAATTCCAAAACCTTCGGAACAAATTTATGGATAGCAATGCACAGAAAAGATCGTATTTCGGAAAGATTTATAGATGTATATATACGTCCGGGGAATTTTTAACGCACCGGTTAAGTGAGACCTATATATATGTCGGTGGTACTTAAGAGGTTAAAGTCGTATTAGAACCTTAGCATCAAAATACAGTATTATTGAATTTAGTACATTGTTGTTTGTATGGAGGGGGGGGGGCGAAGAAAATTATTGTTGAATATTGAGTCGCAAATACTGAAAGTTTGAGAAGCTCTGCTTTAAGCTTTAAACTTTAGATTTTTATAAAATTAAAATGTATTGGTAAATTTTCATTTTATTTTTAAGATGTCATTTTTAAATTTTTGCTTTCATAAAATTCCGTTTTTTTATATATTGACTAAAATGCATACTGAAGTTTTGAAACCGAGAAAAAAAATTTTCAGTTTCTCTACATATCACACGCAACGAAAAGAATTACACATGGATAGAATTTTGAATTATATTCTTTCCAATACTCACCGATAACAGTTTATTTTTTTTAAAAACCAGTACTTAACATACTATAGCAAAAATGCCAACTATAAAGATAACTTGCCAAGTTAGCAACCCAGATTTCGCTTGTGTCATACGCGCTGATTCGGGAAACATGTGCTTCGTTTCATATAATGTCACCAATATGGTGGAGGCAATATGTAAGTACCAAAAAAAACGTTTTGGAAAGGAAAAGAAAAAGTTTCTGAAATTTTAATTAGCTTTACTCTTTCTTAGTTTCAAAAAATAAATAATTGATGCCCTTCAAGATTAGAATTGGAACATTGGCACAATTGCTTCTGTTTCTTTGAATAAACTTGCTTGAAACTCCGAAAACGAAATTTGTCCCATGTCATTCACTAGTCTATTCACTGCATTTAGCAATTTTCTGACCTCATTTGTAATGATTGATGTTCTAAATGTGAGTCGAAAATACATGATAACAAAAAAGTGTTGAAATATTTTTATTTAGAAGCTTTTCTGATAAAAAAAGTTTGGAAACGGGAATTCCATACTTAATTCATGATAGATCTCACTTGGACTTCTTCCAGTTTTCTGTTAATATTATCTACCAAAGCAACATATTACTGTTATAAAAAGCCTCATTTTCATTTGGTTGAAAAGTAAAATGTTATCTGGCCAGCTTTTAAAAGTACAAAGAATAAAATTAAATATTTTTTATTCAATCAAGATATTAGCTTCTATAAAAAAGTTATATATATATATATATATAAATTATTTTGATTTCAAAGATAAGCCCATAATTTCATAATTTATTACTTTTGTTCTTTCCTGAATTGATTTCAAAATACATCAATTATCCCTTAAATTCAAAATAAATAACTATACATTTCTTACGAATAATACAGTTTAAAACATTAATGTAGCTTATATTAAATGTATCACTTAAAATTAGGTTTTTCATGAGTTTTGTACAATCTTTAAATTTTATAACTAGAAAATAATATTTTTGTTTTACATTTCAATCTTTTAACGAATGTGTAGATATTAAACATATATCTTACGAATGATAATTAAAGAATTGACTATGCGTTCTTTTTTCAACCCTCGTTTAATCTAATATTATATAAATTTAAATCAAAACATATATATAGTTTACTTCAAATCTTATGTGTGTGTATTGGTTTTTTTCTTTCAATATTAGTTTCAATAATGACCATATCGAAGAATAAAATTTTGTATCATGACGAAAGAGGTTAATGTTGTATATTAAGACATTAATTAATATAAAGCACATTGAACTGAAACGCTGTCATTAACAAAGTTTTTCGCAAACTTTCAATATTCGTCACCAATTTTAAGCAAAATTTTCGTGGCATTCCCTCCACCGAAACAATAACTATATATTGAGTGCAATGATAATATTTTTTGACGTTAAAGGTACAATACAACCTTAACTATAAACCACACAATTTATCAAGATAAATATTAAATTTTGAATACAAGTTTGTATATTCACTATTAATTATCAAAATTGTTTTTTACTTAGTATTGATACATTAATAATGAAATACAATGTGAACTACAGATACATTTATAATGATATTGTTTCAGTGTAAATATGTATTTTATTTTTGTATCAAAATGTATTTTGTTTTATGTCAAAATGTATTTTGTTTTGTTTCCTTTCAATAAATTTATAACTTTTTTAAAATAAAATGTATTTTGACTTTTCTTTTTGCTCGTACCCCTTGTAAGGTTATCACGTCCTCTAAAAGGCACGTCCCAGTTTTAGAAACTCTGCATTAATAATTTAAAATGTTATTCTCTTAATTGTAATTTGTGCCCTATGCAATTAATTTTTTGGTGAAATTCATTATTAAACTTTGAATAATTAGTTAATCATTAAATTGCATAAACTGAGGCTGTTGGTGATCCAAAAGGCAAAATCTAATCAATTATCTTAAAAAAAGTATATTTTAGGAACTTCATAGGGTAAAAAATATTTTTATTTCTTATGTCTATCAGAAATTAAAAACTCTTGCTCATATAGAAAAACTCAGTAGCAATTTGTAAAAGATTAATTATCAAAATTAAAAAAAATAATGACATGTTACTGTTAAAGATAAAATAAGTATATGTATTGTCAATAATAAGAGATACAAAAATACATAGATGAATTAAAAATACATTAGAACATACATAACATTAGATGAATGAAAAATTATTACTAAAATGCACACAATGAAATAAAAGTTTAGAAAAATGACTTCCATTACAACGATATCAATATAATGTTCCTCATCGCCCTAGAAAGTATTTTTCGAACATTGACAATAAGCTACGTATTTTAAATACAAAAAAGTGTAAAATCTGATATTCTTCTAATCTTTTTTATCCCCTTAACTAATCTTTCAAATTGTAGGGTGCACCTCCTTTAGGGGGTGTAATAACTCTACAAAGGGAGTGCGAGCATATTTAAAAGTCGAAAACAAATTATTATTTTTAAAAAATTATTAATTTACTAAAAGTAAAAGAATGAAAAATGCATTTTGACATAATAAAAATTAAAAGACACATATTTACACTAATATAGTACACTTATAAATATATCAGTACGGCAAAATGTATTTTATAAATTTAATTATCCTAAGAGTTAAGAACAAGTATAATAACTACCATTGACCCCATGGTCTTGTCGTATATAAAATTATATACAAAAATTAGCACTTCGTAATTTGTATGGTTTATAATTAATCCCTTGACTGCCGATTAAATTCGCTCCCTAATTCCACCGTTTTCCACGTAGGCGTGCAAATGTGATGTATCGGGGGGGGGGGGAGAAAAGGAATATATAAGTAAATCTTTTGAAATAAGTATATCCTTCACAAACACACTATTAAGATCCTTTTATTGCATTCCATAGCCTTCGAAATAATTTTCTGGATAGAGGTGCACAGAAAAGATCGTACTTCGGACAGACGTATAAATACGTTCGGGGAAAATAGCGCTTACCGGAGTGAGAAGTTTATAAGGGCCTGTGGCTTTTAGAAGGTTTAAACTGTACTGTAACTTTAGCATCAAAGTATTGTATTATTGAATTTAATACATTGTTATTGTATGGAGGGGAGTGGGGTGCGATGAAAATCATGATTGAATATTGGGTCGCCAATATTGAAAGTTCGAGAAACACTGCTATATCTGCCACTGGGATATATATATGTCTCGTTTAACCAGTGTGTTTATTGGCCTAGACGTATACATACGTCCTTCCAAAATACGATCCTTTTCTTTGTGCTGCTATCAGGAAAAGTGTTCCGAAGCCTTTAGATTGCAATAAAATGACCATGAGAGTGTTTGAAAAGGACTTATTTACTTCAGAGAAAAATTTGCTTTTTTATGCCTTTTTCTTTTCCCTCCAATGTAGCACATACAAGTGACTAAGTAAAGAACGGGGGGCATTAGGGAGCTAGCCGCGTAACTTTTAATCGGCCGTTAAGGGGTCTCAGGGGTGTTAAAATGTTTCGAGAGCACAAAATATGAACAATTTTCGACTAGAAATAATTCTTTGAGGTTAAAATGAAATAATTTGATTCTTTTACACATTTTTTATAAATGGAATAAAGTTTCAAAATAGTATAAAATATCTAAAATATAATCAAAATTTTAAAAATAACAAGCACATAAATATAAGAAAATTTTTTGTAAGAAACAAATAGTAAGTTTTACGTCGCGCATGATATTTTCTGAAATAATAATTCTAATTACTAGCAATAATTTGATTTATAAAGTCAAATATATCCTTATTACATGGTAGCGATTTCATATAAATAGAATAAAAAAGAATACTTTTAAAAAATAAACTTTTTAAAAAATAAAAAAAGTACATTTTTTAAAAATTAAATTTTTTTGAAATTTTTCAAAAAATTACAAATATGTAATACTAGAAATAGCTAGGATTTAAAGATTATGATAGTTTATAATTATATAAAGTTTTATGCATCAAAGTATGATAGTTTTTGAAACGCAATGCGCGTACGTGAAAAAAAACACAAACTGAGAAAAAAGGCTTTAAAGTTTTAAATTGAATTTGAGAAAATAAATTGTAAAACTTACATGCTAAAATGCTCCAGAATCATAGGATATGCCTTGCGGTTGCTCAAACAGCTCAATTTCCTTACTCTTTTTAATTTTTTTGGCTCTGCAAGCTTCAAACGATAATGTTAAGCTCCTCTTTCCTGACGTAAATATTCGACGATTGTCACGTTCAGCAAGGGACACACAAACATTTTTGTTAATTTTTAAGCCAAATTTCTCTAAAATAGTAATAAGTATTTGATTTCCATCATTAAAATGCTGGTGCTAGATTTGCAGCAATCCTGCAATCTGAAGGCTAGAATCAATCGTCTTCGGACAAAACTTCCAGATAATGAATTTAAATTTCATTAGGATTCTGTGTCTTACCTCCTAAGCATTTCTTCAGGAGTGCCAGATGAGATAAGTCTGCAAATACAGGCTTAATTACATCTCGAACAGCTTTCGCAACTGAGGGTTTGTGTTTATAATTTTGTAAATTATTATTAATTGCGGCATTATACTTACACTATGTATTTGGATTTGTAGGACAAAATCAGTGCATCGGTTCATCATCGGTGCTGCAAGAGTGACCCCAAACAGCCCAAATGGCTTTCCGCATTTCCTTTACACTAGTAGAATTGCATCGAATAGCATTACCATAGTAATGCGCAAGCTTTAATTAAACTATCAGTTAACCTACCTTTAAAGCCTATAGTTTTACCATTAGATAATTTCTTCTTACCATATACTAATTTAAGCTTCCTAAGTCTTGTACCCATTCTCTTTTGCACATGGCCTACACATTCTATTTTCTGAATAAGATGGTCATCGCCGTATGGATTGTTTTCAGAAAGGGCATTGAATGTTTTTGTGTCGCCATCTCCTATGTAGTTCGAATATTTCAGGTTGTGAAGCTTTTCTGATCGATTAAAAATCCTCAACATCCCGTCAACCTCCATCTTACCAGCAGAGCCAGAATAATTTTTTCTACGTGAAATCTTATGCGCTCTTTGCCATTTATTGTACTTGATACCAAACTTTACCCCTTTATAACTGTCGCTTCATTTGCAAAATGAGGACAACACTTCCCTATCCATGATCCATTAAGGCTTGGAAATGTCTTTTAATCTATTAATCCAAATCTTGATGTCCTTTCTTCTTATCGCTTTTATTCCGTTTTCATCGTTCTTTCATAGCCTATTTAAGGCTAAAAAAGCCTGATACATAATACTTAGAGCATATAAAGTATTTTCTTACCAATTTGTTGATATGATAAAAGTGATAGAATACCACTAGGTAAGCAGAAATCCCCATACCATTCATAGTGAAAACTCATACTATAAAACGTCAAGGGAAAGGGTGTGCATCATGAAATTGTTTGTAAAAAAAGATGCATATGGAATCCATCATCAATTGCCAGAATCATCGAATATCCAAGCAGCACTGTCTTCTTAGGAAAACGATGGAACTCAAAGTATGATAAATCTTAAATAAGTAAGCCATGATGATTGGATCATCATGAGAAATATATTTTTTTCGTTACATATTATCCAAAGCATTCACTGCAATGAGCTGATGTTCGGTGTTGTGGAAATCACAGATGTAGTGTAAGGTCTTCTGAAAGTGAGTTCAATATTTCTGGCAACACATTTTTATAAAAACACATGATATGATTGTCCATCCAGTCAATTCAGTAAGTATTTGACCCATTTATATGATCCTGCATGATTTAGGTTCAAATATTTAACTGGTAGACCACTGATTAACCCAAGTGTCCCGTTAGATGTGTCCCAACTTGATAGAAATTGATATAATGAATCCCTTCTTACGTGAATAGTGTGCGTAATGTATCAATGAATGGCACACATAGAAATAAATCAGGATCTACGGAGGTCTCTTGTAGAACCTTCACCAAATTCAACGAACGACTGGTATTCCTCAGAAATAGGTTTTAAATACTTAGGAGATGGTAAGTGGGAAAATTTCTCTTAATTTCGCCTCACCATCTGATGGGACACATGAATATCTTTGAACAATGCATTCGTTTTACATATATTTGGTGTGTTTGTGTTAGTTTGATACGTTGCATAAAATCGCCAATTGTGGGTCAATTTATTGTGTTGATTACACGTCTATCATATTGCTTACAACTTAAAATGGATTCTTTTTAGTAAAGCTGCCGGTAAAAATGTTCGGAGGTTCTCGTATCAGATACGTTATAGTTTAAAACCTTATTGATACAATCTTTTAGCTTTTCTTGCTTGTCTCCTGAAGCTTCATACTTGCAATGCATCTCGTTTACTATTGATTACCATATGCCTCCATCTTTTTTGGTATGCACAAAACAGATATAAGTGTTCACTGTGAACAGTATTTTTATATAACGTAGACTAGAAGGCGCCTTCTAGTGATTTACTAATTAAGTTCCAATCATGGAATGTATGGTGATCCTTGCGTGATGAGATATAGAAAATTATATATTTATAAAAATTCAATCATTTTAAGCTTTATTTTTGTAAATAAATTTAGTCAACTAGAAGATTAGAAACTAAAAGTCACTGTACCAAGAATTTTTTAACATAACACTTTCTTGGTACAATCTTAGAGCTACCCTTGCTTGTCTTCTGAAGCTTCATACTTGTAAGTCATCTCGTTTACTATTGATTACCATATGCCTCTATCTCTTTGGATATACACGGAACAAATATAAGTGTTCACAGTAAACAGTATTTTTATAACGTTGACTAACAGGCGCGTTCTAGTGATTTACTAATTAAGTTCCAATCAAGGAATGCATGGTGATTTGTAACTGTCGTGGTAATCTACCACTGTTTAATTATGAGATTAAAAAAGAACTATATATTTACAAAAATCCAATAATTTTAAATTTAATTTTGTAAATAAAATTAGTCAATTTAAATTTCAACGTGCTTATTAAAATGCATTATGTTTCTTGCAAAAAAAGTATACGTGGAATTTTTGCAGCACATGATTGTTAAATATTTATGGTTCTGTGTTTTATCTTTTAATGTCGAGTTTTATTTAATGGTGGAATGTTTTAAAGATATCGTAATAAAAAAAAAACGGAAATGCAAATGTTTTACTATGAACTAGATAGCTAACAATTTATAATAAGTTAATCAAAATAAGTAAATAATTTATCCGCAACAAAAAAAAGCAAATAAAGTTTGTTGTACTAAATTACCACAGCATCTCATTGCATATTTATTGTAGTGGAAAGTGATCAGCTAATAATATAAAAAAGCACAAAGTAAATTTTTTTAAAATTTATTGAACAAATATTATACTTATTTTTTTAATTCACTCCAATATTATATAAACATTTCTTCAAAATAGTGTCAATATAATTACGTTCAAAAATAGTTTTTTGAGCTAGTGAATTAGGTTGACAATCATTTTTTTCAATCAAAACAAATGTTAGAAAGAAAAATATTTTAACTAAATAAAAAGCAATTCAGCAGAGTAAACAACTTTTCAAAAGGAGAAATTATATTTACTCGAGAATTTAATGATTAATTTAACAGCTAATTAAAAATATTATAACTAGCTAATTGTTTCCATTATTAGTATAAATCACGCTATTATCTCTTCACGGGTCTTATTAAAACTATTTTAGATATTTACTAACATCTTCTTATATAAAATATTTTACTGAGATAAGTACATAATGGAGTTTACATTAAGTTTCCCAAAACATTAAGCCAACCTTAATGGACTACTAACACACGCAATATATCCATTATTTTCACGAAACCACAAGAAAGGTGGGAAATTGAGTGAAGTCAATAGGACATCAACCATTTTCCCTGTTCTTAAAAACAGCAAAAAGTTAAGTTGAACGGGAACACTATTATGAGCTGCTTGCTAGTTATGGGAGCTTGCACAAGGTATTTAATTTAATTAATAGGTTATTACTTGATATTTCGAAGGTAATAAATAAATTGTTTATCGATAATCTAATATATAAATGTGATGGATTAAAATTTAAAAATATTTTTAATTTAGAAATAAAAGTTAAGAGTATAAGCAAACAATAATTTTCAGAATATTAAATTAAATTTTGATGTGTATTTGCTAGTAATTCTATTAAAAATCTATGCATTTATTTGACAACTATTTGTGTTATAATATTCTTCTGATGGGATATAATAGAATTTTATAGCAGCATTAAGTGAGCTTAAGTAATGATTAAGTTTAAAGCATTTATAGCTAGATTATATTTAGATGTCGAAATGTTGACTGAATCTCTAAGCTCGTCATAAAAGAAAATTTTAAAAAATATTATTAATTGCTATTTTTGAAGTATTTTTAATTATCTTTGAAAATTAAGAAATACTAAAATTAGTAACTTTAAGCATAATCGATCATCTTATAACTTTGGGAAATGGTATAGATTCTTTTCTAAATATTTGAGAGAAATAAAATTTATAAAATATCTAAATAAATGAACCATCTAGAATGTGTGTTTTGTAAGTATGACATCCAAAGCAAATTAAATCATTCGATTAGAAAATCATACATTGTATGGTAAAGTACAACGACAACTATATTTTGTTTTTAACTTCCTGTTATATCCAATTCGAAGATAGAATTTACTTAATGTTTTAAGTAGTTGTTCCCTTCAGAAATTTATGAAAAATGATTATGTCACATGATATTTATCTGAAGTAACATTTGTGATATGAAATAAGAAACATTTAAGTGATGCGTACGCATGTCCGATATATCGAAAAGAAAATCACAAATATTTTAGACAACGCAATTGCACCTTAATTAAGATTTTATAATGCATTTTTTTTTGTCAGCAATATTAAACAATATCTAAAAATAAATGGATGCTTGTATATATGACCTCGCTTCACTCCAACACCGTTCACCCGATCACTATGAAAATTGGCATGAATATGTATTTTTTTTTTTGGAGAAATTTTTTGTGTTATATTCTTTGCTGCATTTCCCCACCAGGTGGCGCTGCAGCATATCAACTTCTGCACCATTCAATCAATCGCCAAGCTGCCAACATGGTCGCCAAAAAGGATACCAGTTTGGCTCTATAGCCAACATCTCGCTGTTTCCACTGAATCGCCATTATGATGTAAGGAATGGCGTTGCTTGCGAATCTTAAAATTTTAACATATAATGAAAACAACAGAAAGTAATACTAACGTATTACACATCTAGATATAAATTATTTACACTATTTTAAGCGTTCATTACGCAAAATTTGTAACAAGGTGTTACTTTTGCTGTGCAGAGATCAACTGAGGAAGGTGTTTTCAAAAATCGACCAGCAAGAGAGTTACGTGGAGTTATAAATAAAGAAAATACTTTTTATCAGCTATTAGATCTGCAAACATAATATTTAACAAATATATTATTTTCGTTAAGCTGAGAAATGCAAAAATGTTTTTTGTTTAATTTGCGATTCAAGTAAAATTAACTCAAAGAAACTTTTTTTATCCTTCGAACTATATTGTTTAATTTTTCAATTCCCCCTTGAGATGAACGAGTTCACCAGCTAGTATTTTATATTAATGAAACGCATTCATATATATACGATAAATTTTATTGTAAGGTGAAATTTGTGTGATAAGGTATCCGACTGGTTAGAACAACTTTTATTTAAAAGATGGAGATAAGTGAATTTTTTTGTTGTTTTTAGATTTTTTTATTACACTTAAAGAAAAATATGCTAAAATTCAGAAGAGAAAAATAAATTATTGTAACTAAAATGGGTAAAATTTTACAAAAAATAACATAAACGCGATCCATTCTGTACTAAAGGTTTATAAACAAATTTTCAATCTTTCATTTCTTATGTATTGTTATGTTATTCATTGTCGAAATGACCTTCAGAATAAGAGATATTTTAAATTTTATAAAAACTAGAGCACTTTATCTCAATTACTATATGAAAATGCTTAAAAAAACAGTGATTATATTCACATAAGGGAATGTAAATTTTGTAATAAAACAGTGATTGATATATCTGAAGGTTAAAACACTTCTACTATTATATAGAACTTACAAAAAAAATTCAGTTAATTTTTTTCAAAACTTTTTTAGCAATCACTGACCTTATTTGATTATTTTCAAAAAATCACATTTCGAGTAAAACGCGCTTTAAAGTGTGACATCTTGCTTAAAGTAAAGGCATCTGCTTTTACTAAAACACTTGTAGTTTTTGTTCTAGTGAACGGAAAATGATAAACTTGGTATTTTTATAAAGCTAAGAAGATGGCCTATAAAATAAAATCATAAGAAAAAAAATTGTCAATTTTCAGCAAAATTCACAATTTTAGGGTAGCCGGATACCTTAAACTACTATTAAGTATATTCTGAACACTGATTCTAGACGTGTTTGGATCTGAAGAGAGGAACGAACACACAACTTGTCTTCCCCAGTCCGTGAAATATCTCGTTTCGGCGATTGCGGTTTAATGGTTTGTGGATGAATCATGACAAATGACCACACTGAACGGCATATCTTTCAAGGAAGCTCTGTAACCGCTCGGATATATGTGACTCAGGCATTGGAAACCCTAGCAATGTGTTTCTCAAACTTTTATTACTTTCGACCCAATATTCATCACAACCTCCCCTCCATACAACAACAATATATTGAATTCAATAATATTATAATTTGATGCTAAAGTTACAATACAATTTAAACCTGTTAAATGTCACCGACGTATATGAACGTCGCACTCATCTAAAGCGTTTTTCCCCAAACGTATATATACGTCTGTCCAAAGTACGATCTTTACTGTGCATTGCTATCCATAAAATTATTACGAAGACTTTGGAATGCAATAAAATGACCTTGATATTTTTGAGAAGGATGTACTTATTTCAGAGGATTTGTTTATTTATTCCTTTTGTTTCACCCACCTCGCCAGATATATCTCATACTCACGCCTACGGGGCATTAGAGAGCGAATCACGTAACTTCGGGTTTCGCAAGTTATAAAAAAAAAGTTAAGTAAGAGTTAGAAAGATGAAGTCAAATGAATTGAAGCATCGGTAGATCAACACGCAGTTGTTGACAGTATTAGGAGTTACGTGATGAGCTACGCCGGAGAGCAGTAGATTGAAATTGGAAAAGATTCCGCATTACCGAGTGTGGATCCGTATCTATTATCCTATCCAGCCAGTAAAGAATTCATCACCACGACGGAACATTCGATGTTAAAAGGATAAGGTTAGTGATTTAGAATATTGTGAATACGTGTACGTGTTTTAGCTGTAATTGTACGTGTTTGACCTTTCGGGGATTCAGTCGCGTTTCTGTAGTTCCGCTAGTAGTAACTCCTTCTCATACTCCACTGTGTTTTATTTCTCTTAAATTTGAATCATGTGATTATAGCCTTCTGTGCATCAATAAATATAAGCATCAATAAATATAGTTATTTGCACCTATGTATCTTCATTATTCAAATCCGCCTACACTTCCAGAAACATATGAGGGTAGACGGGGAGATGATAATCTTAGAGGAGGGTATAATTTACGACATATTGATACATTTATAAGTGTATTATATCAATGTAAATGTGTATTTTACTTTTTATTGCGTCAGAATATATTTTTGTTTTTTTACTTTCAGTAAATTAATATATATATATATTTAAAATAATTTTTTGTTTTCTACTTTTCAATATGCCCGCGCTCCCTTTTCAGAATTATCACTCCTCCCAAAGCGAGCGTACCCCACATTTTGAGAAACGATTTCCTAACGAAAAAGTCTGGGGAATTTGGTTGGACTGAGTTTTTGTTAAGGCCCCGAATCTCAACAAATTTTCCGGGGGCACTCCAAGGGCTGAAAAGCACTTTTTTAGAAGTGGGACTTGCAGTGTCACAAGGCATATTCTACATTTGTGTAAGGTCAATGAAATGAAGATGAGAATTATGCTTATCTGTCAGAAATGACTAGACACCAAATTCAAGAAAAAAATTTCCACAATAAGTAACTTTATTTTAGATGTGATTTTACAATTTCTGTGCATTTAGATTTAATTTCAATATTTTGCAAATAATTATCTGCTGAATATTGTAATTTTTGCTAACTAATGATTTTGTACAACATTCTATTAATGATTTTTCAACAAGTATCATTTACATTTTTTCAGTCATTACCCTTTAATGTTTGTGACCAGTGTATACATACAGCTGAATAATTCTATTAATTACCCTAAATTTAAATACAGCGAGTAACTTGGAATTAAAGCACATTCTATCTCACTAAAGGTGGTAGTGAATTCACAACTCTGCACAATTGGAAAAAAACCCATTTAAATATAATTAAAGAAGGAATTTTGTATTTAAATAAAATTAGAATATACTTATCATTTTTATTGAAAAATATATTGTTCCCAAGAATGTAATTAGGTAATTTTAGTTTACAACATCACAAATTTTTGACTATCTGTTAAATTTATTTTTACTTTAATTGTTCATATCTAAATTATCTAGTTTTCGGGCTTTCGGCGATTGCTGAAAACCGAAAAAACAAATAGTCTTAGCATTAGACTGCTCACAGAGTGCGAAAAAATGATAATATAATATTATTGAAAAGTGGTTTTCTTTTGTGATCTACTCAAAAAGGTTTTGTGATATTTTTTTGGAGAACTGGACATGTTTACAGTTAGAAAAAAATTGCCTGCTTTGAAACAATTTTGTTTCCACTCTTATTTTGCCCGTTTATCTTTCTACGGACAACAACATATTTGTCACTCAAAGAAACGTCAAAATGATGCATTGCCATCCTACCATTTACCTTTGTTTGATATATTGAAAAAAAATATATTAAGGATATTCACTGCGGGAAGTTCGTATATTTCGTAGTAAAGTTTACTTTCCGACTATGCCTATAAAAATCTATATTAAAAAATAGAAATATTAACTTGAATATATTCTGCAATGATACATGTATATTACCTTTTCCGTTTTTTTTCATTGTCTTAAGAAACACAAACATAATAATTGATTATTTCAGACATCATTATTCTTAAAACATGAATGCAGTTTTTGACGACAAATTGAATGGGACAATATTTCATCTTATAAGACACAAGAAAAATTAGTTTCCTTTTCTGTGCGTGATGTGTGTGTGTGTTAAAATATATTAAATAATACGAGCAAACATTAAATAGTTTCTTGTTGTAAAAAGTTTGAGGACATTTTATGTATCATGTATATATATAGTACAAGTTTCAGATTAAAAATAAAATTGTCTCCTCATCAGAACATATTTATTATAGCAAAAAAATACAAATGTAACATATATTCTAGGCTTTAGTTTATTTCTGATTTCAGAAGGAATCATTTAACATAAAAGAAAAATTTATCTAGGGTTATAATAGAAAAGTATTAAAGTACTTTTAACAGAGAAATATTGAATTGTGCACAGGTATTTGTATAAAGTAAGTTTCTCGCAATTTAAAAATGTATTGTAATTTAGAGTCATTTATGTAAATAATTTATCAAGTTATTTTGTAAATACTTAAACAGTTTTTAAATCACATCCTAAATAATTATAAAAAAATAACAATAAGCAATTTTTGATATGATTTCAATTATATCTGGACAAGTAAAAAAAAAAAATTACTTACACATCGCTTTTCTATGTATACTTGATTCGCATAAGCATTTGATGGTACCGTTCACCACAAGATAGTATATTTAGATATAAAAAATCTGTTAATGTGTACCTATATTATTTTATATCCTGTACTGATTAAAATACTCTGAGAACAGGTAAAATTCTATTGATTGCTAAATAAGAAATATTTTTTATTTAAAAATGTTTGTATATATATATATATATATATATATATATATATATATATATATATATATATATATATATATTTGCTTGTGAAACATCTCTATTGAACCATTTTTTTTTTTTTATCAAACAACAACAAGTTTTAAAATTGTTGCGAATAATAAAAAGATATTACCTTCTGGAAAAATATCGAGTGAATGCGTGTTTCACCAAACAGTTTTAAAATAACCCATTACTGCTTTAATATAGTACACATGTATACAAATACTCACGCACACTCACACACTTTCTTGGACATACTTGAACCAAAGGTTGGGGGCTTAAATGCAAACAAAAAGTAAGCCAAAACGTTTTTCCCATTCTTTCAGTTATTTTTAACCTCTTATGACATACTCCAATCAAATTCTTTTTATACATATGCCAAGAAATATGGTATATTGCAGAATATATATATATATATATATATATATATATATATATATATATATATATATATATTGTGCTATGTAATATATATATATATATATATATATAAAGTGTGCGTGTGTATACATATGCACGTTACATCAAATAATTTTTAAGAATCGTCCCAGAACGCAGGTTGCAATGACACCATGACTGTAAATGCACATGTGCTGTAACACCCACGGTCTGCTGGCACACTGCCAACTAGTTAATGGCATTCAGTTAAATAGCTAAAAGAAGACGAGCATTCATTGTCAAAATGTTTTTTTTTTCATGTTATTTTTTAAGATGGAGAAAAGAGTTGCCATTAATTTGTAAAACAAAACTTGGTAAAAGTGCTTCAGAAACATAACAACCCATGAAATATGCTTACGATGACTGCTGTTTAAGTAGATCAAATGTTTTTGTGTGGTACAAATGTTTTTTTAGATGGAAGACATACGTAAAAGATAATCAACGTTGTGGAAGACCAGTTTCAACGAGGACATCTGGAATTATTAAGAACGTGCGGAATTTTATGGCAAACGATCGCTGTGCATCATTGAAATTGATGGAAGACCAACACTGAAACACCAACAAAGAAACAATTCGAACCATTCTGCGCAAAGATTTGAACAAAACAAAAGTGTGTGCTAAATTTGTTCCACACACTTTAATCCCTGAACAAAAACCAGTGAGAACTGCAAATGGCGCAGACATGATTTCACTCACTAAAAACTATCCAAACGCCTTTAAGTCCATTCTTACAGGCAATGAACCTTAAAGTTCAAGATATGATTCTGAAACAAAGAGACAAAGTGCGGAATAAAAGTCACAAAATTGACCGCAAGAAAAAAAACAAGGAAAGTTCCAACTAAAACTCAAACAATGCGCACCACATTCTTCGACAGTAAGAGAGAATTTGTTCCAACTGGACATACAATTACAAATCAATACTACTTAGCTGTTTTAAAGCGTTTTTTTACCACAATTCGTCCAGAATATAGTTATGAGAACAGTTAGTCTTTGTTACATGACAATACACCCAGTCACATCTCTCTTACTGTTTGTCGATTGTTGGCAAAAAATAATGTCTGTGTGTTGAACCACACATCCACTGTGTTCACCTGATATAGCAACCTGTGGCTGCTTCTTATTCCTAAAATTTACAATGAAGTTAATATGGTACTATTTTGAGGATATTTCGACCATACAAGTAGCATCAACGCATGCTTTTCAGGCCATTCCAGGAAGTGATTTGCAACAGACATTCTATTTATTAATAAGTCGCTGTAAGAAGTGCAATGAAACTGGAGTATCCTATTTTTAATAAAAAAATATCAAACAAGAATTAATTTCTTGTTTTTCCATTTATTTCTACAGACCCAGCCTTAAAACTTATTGTTGCACTGTGTATATATAACACAAATGAGGCAAAACAAAAAAAGAGCTAGAACAAATGAATGAGTCTCATACCTTTTTCCATTCCCAATGCTTTCAAATGCTAATTATTAACATTCTATTTCCTTTACTTGCCTTTTTTCTCACAAAACCAACTTCGAATGCATTTACCTTTTAATTAATTGATCCTCTTGAACTAAAATACGAAATTTAAAAGTTTCAACAAACTAAGTTGAACAACAAATTATCTTTCATAAAGTAAAGGTGAATGTACTCTTTGCACTGCATCAGTATTAATGGACGCGAAAACCTGAATAGATAATTATTGTTCCAAGGTTTGAAGGATTGACGTGGCATTCAAGGTAGTTCCCACATGCTTTTGACACCTTTTCAGAAAAGTAGGTAGGCGTAAAATAAATTTGATAACGGCTCTAACACCTGAATGCAAATATTTATCAGAAAATTAATGAAATATTTTGTGTTTTAGTTGTGTAAGGCAACAGGGGAGTCAACTATTTATTTCTAATGATTGTTTAACATATAATTAATATAAATGAAAACGTATTATTAAATATAACTTTTGTGTTCGTTTACTTAAAAAGTTGGAACATAATATATATGTTTTAATTTGTCTGTAATTTGGATTGTTCTTTTAACATTGCAGAGATAATACATTCCCTGGGAGTTGGCATTCTTTTTAGTGCGATATAATATAGTTAAATAATAATTACCACGATGTATTTATGACGCCCAGTTTCCTCCTCAGAGGAAGGCACTTGAGTTTTGTCGATATAGAGTTGTACTAGGAATTTAAATTTTCCAAGAGAACCACACAAAACATACATTCTAAGTTCCTTTAACATGCCGCATAATCATACGACATGGGAGCTGTTGATATTTGCATCATAAAAAATCCACCGACATGAACCGAGGTCGAACAAGTAAACTTGGGTCTAACAGCGTCTAACCAACTTCACCAATTAGCTGACAGAATGTGATATAATCAGCATGAGATCAAATAAAATGTTGTGCGGAACTATTTTCCGTTGTAAATCACATAACATAATTATAAGAAAGTTAACTAACATGCACTCAAGTAATGACATCTTGTTGATGCTAAAAAATGCAATTAATTAATTTCGTATGACAAAAATATTTGTTGATATGTATTGATGCAGATGATTACCTGCGAATTCTACTAAGTGAAACTAGATTTTCACAGCAAAATTTAAGTCATTTGATTCTATATGAAACTGCCTGCCAGGAAAACATATTTAAATTTCAGAGAATTAGTTAATGAATAAAATATGACTACTAAATATACATTTAAATAATATTACAGATAAAAATATATTTAAATAATATTACACATAAAATATATTTAAATAATATTACACACAAAAATATATTTATATAATACTACACATAAATTATATATTTAAATAATATTGCACATAAAATATATTTAAGTAATATTACACATAAAAATATATTTAAATAATATTATTGACAAAAGTATATTTAAATAATTATTACTGCTAAAATTATATTATTAAATTTTTTTATTACTATATCAATTAAAGTTAAAATTGTTAACAGTTTTCATACGACTTTCTTATTGTAAAATTGTACATAACAATCATTAACTAGGGTTGGAACTACAGCATAATCGGCAATCAAAACACGCAGAAGAAAATCACAACGTTAATGTCTGGAAGCATTTTTCACCACCTTAGAATAAATATTGCCTCATAAATTTCTAACGATTTATGATTATTTTCTTTATATGAAGGATAATTGACTTAAATAAGTTTATTTTGTAATTAATCAAAGCGGAGATCACTTAAGTCTAACGCTCGTTTTTCATACGAAATATGCTAAGTGCTACAGCAAAGTAGCAGTCACAAGGATTAATTTAAGCTGATAAAAATATCTTTAACTAAAATTTATACATCTGTCAGCCAATATTTAACATAGCAACCATGAAGTGAAATTAACATGTACTAAAAAAAATTAAAATTTGTGAAAAGCAATATATTGAAACTGAATTTGCGCAAAAGTTGTGTGAGTTATCTTTTTAATGTATTTATTAGTTGAATTGATTTTTGATTTTTTTTTCATATTATTTAATTTCTTTAAGAAGAGTTTTTTTATTTTCTCTGATATCTCAGTTGTTTTTCAAAGCATCCCACGTTTCTTAAAGTGACTTAATAAATCTGTTAATTAATTGAGGTTATATAAAACGCTTACATAGACAAAAATGATTATGAAGTTTTTTTCAGTACATTTTGAAGACCATAATAGAGAATGGAGGTGAGAGCAAGTATAATTAGTTTGGGTTAAAATAAGCTGAAATACTTGTTCTAATTCACCGTTTGAAATATTACAAGCTATACTGATAAGCAGATAAAGACCGTTTACTTATACAAAAAGAAAATATTTATTGTAAATCATAACTCTATTACATACCAGAAGCTTTCCTTACTTTTTCATAATTATTACATTTATTTAAATATTTGTTGTCTTAGTTTAAGAGAGCTTCAAAATCCTTATATAATACTCTTCTGTCATTAGTACGTTAATTCAGGTGGTTATTGCATTCAAACAAAAGACACATACTCCAATCTTTTCTCTTAGCATTTGTCATCTTATACCTCAGTTGAACCAGTTTCTGGGCAGTAAACCTTTTTGGAAGTGATAAAGAGTTAGAGAATAGAAGGATTATTTGGCTTAGTGAACACAAACGGCAAAAAACATAATGTTTACATTCTGAACCTCATGAACAAATACCACAAATGTTTAAATCTAGGAAGTGACTAAGTAAAGTGATAGAAACTTCTCCAGTATGCGATAGAATTGTATTTTTATGCGAATAATGTGTTTTGCATTTTGTATAGCTAAACAATTTTAATTTATGAATTACTCCGGCAAAAAGGAATAGTTATAATATGTGTTGTATTAAATTACGTTTTAGTTTGAGGAATTTACCAAGGAAAATAAAAAGTTTAGCAGAAACCATAAATTTTCATGAATATTTTTGTTAATAGGTACAATTTTTTCGTGAAAACTGTAAAATAATAATGTTATTTAATATCATAGGAGTTCCTTTTATTTAATTTATTTATATAAGCAAAAATTTATATCATATCGACTCGAACAAAGTCATCAAAATTTATTACGTGAGCAAACTTTGTATCATGGGATATATAATTAAAGTATCTCATTGGGCATTTCGATTGATATTTACACACTAAACAACCTGCGCTGCTATTGACACAAGCAACGAATATATATGAGTCCTATGTGTGCCTGGATGAAATATAATTATTCGAACACATATATTTATCATTGCGGGAAACATGGTGTTAGTTTAGTATACTGTTTATAGTATCCACATGTTCATAGAATATTTAGCTAAGTGGCTAAAAATGAATGTTGTAAACAAGATATATTGTGTGTTCATAGTAGAGGAATTTATATATACTATAATGCACTGCTTGAATATATACTGTAACTACTTGCATGCCATAACCATTATACGTGCAATGCAAAATAAAATGTTATAACTTTAAAATATTGATATTTATTTTATTGTATGTTTAAACAATTTGCTAAAAAAATGCTTGTTATTTTTTTTTTGCTAAATAATTGTTTTATAAATTAATTAATAACATACAAGATTTGAGAAATTTTTGTTTATAAAATATTAATTGAGTATTTACGAAAAAATTGTTACGTAAAAATATTATTGAGAGATTTTAATGCAGTAATTTACGAAAATAATTTCTGAAGATATATAACAAATTTTCACCGTGAAACAATAGGCTTTAATGTTAGATCTACTTTATGAACGATTATGACATAAATATTTGCATATTATATTTTTGTTCCTTCATTAAATAACAGTTAATGAAAAATTATGAAATTATGCCAAGCCTTCAAATTAGATATCAATAAAATTGCTATAAGGAAATAAGTAATAAATAATATAATAAATACATAGAAGATCAGTTTTATGCAAAAATGATGAAAATATAATAATCACTATAATATACTTTAATTTTATTATATCATTGATCTTTATTATGAAAATCCTAATTAGTGCTTCAAAAAAACAAATTTTAAGCAGTTTAATTCAAAGTTCATTATCGACCAAATATTTTAATAGCAAGTTAAGTAAGACACCATTATTTTACTTTTAATTTATTACATTTTTCTAGAATATTAATGTGAGTTACGGAAAACTCAACATTTCTTCAAGAATGTACATATAATGCAAAATAATTGGATATCACTTTTTCGCTTTGTAATACTTTGTTCGCAAGATTTACAAGCGTAGGACAAGGTTAGCTTGCATAATTCTTTGGTATCATTCTTATTGATGTGATAAATTTCCAATTTCGGTGTTTCATAAAATTGATAATCCTTTAACAAGGATTACAAAAACAAACAACGAATTGCATTTAAAAATTCAAATAGCAAGATTTTGTAAATTTTCAAGTAGAATATCTTAACTATAGTTCAGTTTAAAAAGTTAATTCGATACATATAGCTTTGAGGTTTGTGCACTAAAAATAATTATTGAAAACAAAAAAAAAACCCTCTTGAAATTAAAATTTTCTTATAGTTTTTCATGACTTTTACTGCCTTAATGTTGTTTTATTTACATAAACTTTTTTAGACGTATTGTACTGCTAAAAAAAAGAACGTTTTTAATATGGTATTTATTGCACCTGAGATCTTCAAAGATGAAATGTAGAGAAGGTGGGACTTTATGGCACACTTCATATAGTTCAGAAAATAACATTGTATAAAATAAAGGCATTTTATTTCAACTAAAATTCATAAAAATGAACAAAAAAAACCCCGAACAGATCAATTCTACATTAAATTTTACGCATAAAATGTCTAAATATTTAGTTACCTAATTCATCAACATCTAAGCCCGTTTTTGCAACAGCTTTAACATATCCTCTGATGTAATATAATTCAGTCAAAGGAAAAAAAGAATCACAGCATTTAAGTTAATAAACTAATTTAAAAGTTTAATCTTAAAATGCTACTTTTTTTAAAGAAATAGAACGAAAATCCTGTAGTAAAATGCAAAATTAAGTATTTTCTTGAATTTATTTCATTAATAAATGAACATTACGTAACATATTCTTGATTTTTCTCTTTAATTTAATGAAGTGTCCTGACATAACACTATGCAGATATGTTACCACACTTTTGAAAGTATATTGAAATTTGTTATCTAATTTGCTGAAACCTATTTAATATGATGTTTGAATCTTTGATGCAACATTGAGGAACTCTATTAAAATTATCATAAACGAAGAAAACTAAAATACTGATATTACAACCTTAATATCCATATAGAAACCTTCCTGTCCATATCTAACTGAATATATTTATCGAAATGTATTTTATGTTCATATATAATATGTATATAATAGCAAAATTTCAAAAGTCATACCGTTTATTCATGAAATCAGGTATATTTGTAAAACTCTGTTAAAATATACTAAGAATTTGACGTCCATACACATAGTATGAGAATTTGAATGCCTATCCGCGCGATTAGCATTCCTAACTACATAGCAATATTTTTTCTTTCATTATTCTAAAAGATAATATAAGTAGTTTAAGCAACGCATGGTGCACACGCTGATAAACAAATACAACGTTTTGCAAAAATACCTCGTAAAAATGTAGAGAGAGGTAGAGAGAACCAAAAAAAAAAGCAGACAATATAAAGGAATGTAGGGGCAGAAATGTAGCGTTGGGCCAGTGGAGGTTGCTCTTGAGATCGTATTTATTCACTCTAGAGACAATTCTGAAAATATACTAGAATTTATCTTACAAATTTTAAGTGATAGCAAACTAAAATGCTTAAGTCAAAATATAACAATATGCAAGTAACCCAACGGTAGTAACAATACCTTAGAAATATTTAAATGCACAGCATAATGATAGGGGGGGGGGTATTTTTACTCAAAAGATTCGTGTAAAAATTTCTGACGTCATCAAACCACAGAGTAGACCTTAATTCTTTTTGGAATTACATAGATGAAACACTTCTTTCAGGGAATTTTTAAGCAGTTTATTACTCCTCGTTCCACAATGTCAAAAAATGTCAACAATAAATAAGTCCAAGTATTACTTTCATCCAAACACAAAGTAGTAACCAACCTTACTACTTATTGACCATGCAAGATTTAATATGCGACATACGATAGACTTGTCGCTGAGGACAATTTAGGGAAGTTTCGTGTTGAAGATAAATGACAGCAAAAGACCAATTAAGGTGTATTTATTAGCAACACGCAATCAGTTGTAAGGTCTTTGTATGACTCGGGATAATTACGGTTGTACTTCAAAAGACTAGAAAACACTGCTTGTTCAGTCAAAATGTTCCATTTTGTAAGAACTGTGATAAATGTTCCACAGTATAAGTGGAAATTCCATTTACACATAATATAGCCGGTGGTATGCATATAAACGTAAACGTAGTATGAAATTTTGATTGCATAATACAATGAATTTCTAAATAATTAAATCTAGTACTTCGTTTGAGAGACCAAGTCTAAAATTTTGATTTGTTTGCAGTTATAATATATGATTTTTTTAAATCAATTAACTCCTTATAAAATAATCAATTTCTTTAATTAATAATATTCCATTCACTGCAGTACATTATATTCAATGTCTTCCTAAATAATAATTATTTATTTCTTATCAAATTAAATAATAAATTGAAATTAAAAAGTATAAACCTTTTTTTCAAGTGCAGCACTAATACACATTGAAAAGATATGTATATTAATTGCAAAATTTAATAAATTCATGTATTTAAAGTTAGTAATGGGAATTATTACAAATTCAGCTTTAATCATTAAATAATAATAATAAACTATTGACAATATATTATTGAACGTTTATTTATTAATCAATGTTTAACTATAATACAATCATACTCTCTTGTTGCTAAATAAAATATGAAAGAATAATTCATCTGAATTGCTGGATATTGAACGAATAGTTCTCCTCCACTCAAATCAACAAAATATCGCCAAGATGCAATTTATTCCGTGTCATAAACAATCTTTTTGTTGCGTTTATCAGTGGACTGACCTCATTTATGATGAATGATCCTCTAAATGGGAGAAAAAGAAATATATAACACCCAAGAAGTGTTGAAATATATTTTTTTGCTCCGGGAACTTTTAATGAAAAAGCTGATGCACTTTGAATACGACTGAACGAGTTTCGTATCTAATTCATGACATATGAATTGGGGTTAGCCCAAATTTTTTTTGACAGATTTTTTTTATATAAAATAATGTATTGCTTCAGTAATAAGTTCATATTTTTATACTTCATTTTTATTTTAAAAACAAAAGTGTTGTTCCGATTAGTTTTCCTCAAGTATAAGTCTGTATACATCTGTGTATTTCATACAATTTTCATTTTTGAATTGTATAAAACAGCATTTCTCAAACTGTGGGGTGCGCACCCTAGGGCGGTGTGATAACTCTACGAGGGGGGTGAGCATATTGAAAAGTCGAAAACAAAAGAATATTTAAAAAATTATTATTTTACTGAATGTAAACAATTAAACAAATTCTGACATAAAAAAATAAAATACACATTTAATCTGATATAATGCCCTTATAAATGTATCAGCACTGCATGTGTGTGGTGTATTTTATAACTAATTCATAAAACTAAGTTAAGCACAGTTTTAATAATTACTATTGTCCCCATGGGGTTGTTATGTATAAAGTTATGCAAAAAAATTAACATCTTAATAATTTGTACTGTTTATTATTAATTCCTTAAATGCTGATTAAAAGTTACGAAATTCACTCTCTAATGCCACCGCTTTCCACGTAGGCGTACGTATGGAATGAATGGGAGCGAAGAAAAGGAATAATTAATCAAATCCTCTGAAATAAGTAAATCTTTCGCAAACACTTTCAAACACTGCCTGTTTTTATTGCATTCCAAAGCCTTCGGAAAATTTTTATCAAAAGCACTGCACATAAAAGATTGTATTTCGAAAAGATGTATAAATACGTCCGGGTCATTTAACTCTTTGGCTGATCGAGACGTTTATATACGCCACTTAAGAGGTTAAATTCGTAGTGTAGCTTTGGCTTCCAAGTATAGTACACAAATATTATAAGCGCTGGTATAAAATGTTTTTTTTTTTTAAAAAAAGTAGATATTTCTTCATCAGATCTTCGAAAAATAGTAAAACTGAAACAAGTATGGAAAGAAAATGGAAGGAGATGCTGAAAATCAGTATTTATTACATATCATTTGAGCATCTTAATGTTTAATGCCCATGTTTTATCATTTTTGACACATATTTATTCTTATAGCCTACCATATTTTCCTTCGGAAAACTTTAGCATATAATTCCGTCTGAATAGTCCTGCTTGCATCTCTTACACAATATTTCTATGTATTCAGAAGCATGATTCATTCTGCATTAGTAGGTACTTGTTACATGGTATGCAATTGAGTCTTACTCTGAATATTCTGTCTCAGAGGGATTCCTCTACTATTAGGGTATTATAAACACACAGATAGTAGTCTAAATCCTTTGAATTTCGAAGCTAGGTGCTACGATATTGAATCGAGCAACTAGGATGTTATTCCGGCGCTTTGATCACAATGCTGGCTTGGATGGATAGAAGCTCAGATTTATTGGAGGAAATTACCTGAAGAGGCGAGATACAGGACGAGTATTCTGGCAACTTGGAATTTATTTGGCTTGTTTTGAAACTAATTTTATTGCCTTACAAACAAGCAAAAGTTACATATCATGCCATGTGCTCGTAATATGAAATGTAAATTCATGTGAATGTACAAAGCGTAATTTCTGCTCCAAGTACACTAGACGGAAATGGAAATAAACTGTAATATAATTAATACATTAAAAATGTGCGGAATTTTATTTTTTAGAAAAATATTTATTATATGTAAGGAAGAGTATTTTGGAGGAATATTAATACTTTATTTTATTTCAACACTTACAAAAATTGGGTTTAAATTTACTTCGTAAGAAACAGAAATATATTTGTATTACATAAATATATTTTTCAATTATCAATTCCTACTAATACCATGTATTTTAATCAAATATTAGAAAAACAAAGAAAACTAAAAGCGCAAACGTATTATTAAAATAATTGACACAGTCCAATACTTTTTTAAGTAATCACTTTATAAAATAAAAACAAGGAATATCAATAGAATGTTCTAATAATGCTAATTTTTTTAATAATGTAACCACACAAAACATTTAAGCAAATTCATTTCGATTTCGTTTGAAATAGCATAGAAAATAATTATGAATGTAATTAGAAAAATCTTCTAAATAAAAAAATAAATTATTACATTGTTACTGAGAAAATCACATGACACTTTTAAAATAATATATACATTAAGTTAAGTTATTTGATATCTTTAAGGTTTCATTTATTAGATTAATTATTGTTTATTATATTTATATATTTTTTTCAGATCTCACAGTGAAGTTTCTAACCAAGTTATGGAGATTCCTGGGGTGGATAAGTTAACCGTGACTGTGGATGGGGAACAAAAAGAGAAACGAAACTCGAACCACCAGAGATAACTATTTTCTTTCCAAGCCACACTTGGATTAGTTGACGAGCTACCTTAATATTATTTTGTAGTTTAATACTTTTAGTTTTTATGCGTTAACTAAATAAATTATTATTTAATTTTCACCAGTGTTTCCCTTCTGATCTACCTATTTTCTTATTAGGGAATATATTTCCAAATCACTTTTAGTAAATAGCTTACGTCAATAAGAAATGGAACTTTAAACATATTTTGAATAAATAAGAGACTTTTCTTTACATTTTAGTATACCTTATATATTCATATTAATTTTAAAACACTATGGAATTAATTGGTACTTTATTTCTAATTAATTTCATAGTGTTTAAAATTAATTAATTAATATTTTTCCCAGTACTTTACTTTTACTTTTTTTACTTACTTTCATATTTACAATGCGAGAAGGTTGGGGTTATATTTATTCACAGTTTCCTTTCAAATTTCAAAAACTAAAGATGCAATGGACTTAGAAAAAGTGTCAATTTAAATATACCTTATTTTCTAACGAAAAAAAAAGTTTATGTTTCGTTCTTCTTTTCTTTCTTACCAATGTAGTGAACTTTTTTTTTATCTAAAACCACAGTTTGTTGACAAAATTAAATTTGCCTCCATTTTTTGACTTGTTTAAAAAAAGTATTTGGCAAAGCGAAAAAGGAGATTGAAGTAAATATAAATCCAATTTAGAACATGGATTTTTTTAGGTAAATTATGTTTGAAAAGATTAAAAACAGTACATAATGTATACAGTTTTTTGTCAGCCTGAAAAGTCAAAATAAACTCACGACCTAAATGTAATTATTTTTTGTATGAAAAGCAGAGAAAATTATTTTAAGAAATAAATACAAGACTTATTTACTTGGGAATTTCTTCCAGGAAAACTTAAAGAAAAAGTTTTATCAAACAGAAAAACTGTATTTAATTGTAAGATTTAATTTCAGTTTTTAAGAATTAGAATTTTATTAATGTTACGAATTTTCACTTATTATCTTTTCAAATAATTTAATTTTTAAGTTATGTTACATTAGCAAACTTTTAGTACACTTATTCAATTTAATAAACTATTCTCAATTCTAGTTTATGCTCTAATTGTCGACAGCATAAGAGTTTTTTTGTATTCTTGAACCTAAAGTTAGATGAAACAAAGTGAACCCTGATTTCATTCCTTGCATTTCACATCACGATCCTTCTTACAGGATTATTTTAATTAAGACATACTTAATTCCATATTTGTTATCACACCGATGTTTTTCTTTGTAAAGTTGATTCTCGAATATGTTATAATAAGTGATTGTATATCTCGCATTGCGACAACTAAGTGATGAATAGTTCATTTTTGTGTGTAGATATTTATGTTTAACAAACTGAGAAATTAGCAGCATAATTATAAAAAATTGTTTTGTTTCATCTAGCCATGTGACTATTTTTAGTAATACACAACTGTGTTAACATGGGTGCACAAACAATTATTTTAAGTGATGAAATTTAATTTCTATTTTTACTCACTTTTCTATGAAATATTTGTCAAAACCTTTAACGTATTAAGTTGTTGGAGTCCTCCGAAATTTATTGAACACTGTTTCCAACATTATCTGCATAGTGGTAAACTAAACAGCTATATACTGAAAAAGAAAATAGGATAGCAATATTTGTTTTAAAAATATTATTTAGTATAACAATGAAATAATTTCAGTAATGCGGGTTGCCACTAAGCAACAACAGTTGCCAAATGCATGGATATAATGTAAAATAGTATAGATAAATACTATATCAATGTCAAGTTGGAAATTATAGTCAATGTGGTTTTGATTAAATGTAAAGTTTCCTATATTACAGCTACTGATGTGCTTTGACTTACCAGTCATTGTGCCACAATGGAAAAGATGCGTTCCATAATCAAAAGATCTGATGAACGTGTCTAAGCAAAAGTGGCACATTCTGTCTGCCAAAGACTTCTAGGAACGTGTTGTGTGATCGACCATTGCTTTTTCGTTAAGTTGAATCACAGATGTTCTGAAAATTAAGGGCATCCACAGGCTTTAGTATATCCGAGATGTAACATCAACTGGAAAGGGCATCTTTTTTGCGTAGAAGACACGATCGATACATGTTTTCAATCTCATACCAACGCTATCTCAACCCAGATTCTGGGGTTTTAAGCAAACGTATGATACATTTCTAAAATGCATTTTACTCATGGTGGTGTCATATTCAAATACAATCATGATCTTTGATATCTGAAAATACATCATGGCATTCATGAATCGATATTAAAATTCAAAGCAATATTCCAGCTACAGTGCTTTAAAAACGAAGTTATAGCCGCAGATGTGTGTGTGTGTGTGTGTGTGTGTGTGTGTGTGTGGTGTGTGCAATCAATCAGTTTCTTTCACATACTGAAACTGTTATTTTTTCAATATATCTGAATTTGTGCAGGTATATAGTTAAAACCTTAAGCATAAAATTTAATTAAATAATACTTTTTATTAAATATTATTTTGCCTTTTGAGGTAATTTGGAGCACTTTTAGGTTCAGTTTATATGTAAAGAAGACATTTTAGTGAGGAGTATAATTCATTGTTTTCAAGAAATATATTGAATCCTTTTCATGAAATGTATGAAAAATGTATACATCATTAACTATATACGATAACTATTGTAAAGCAAGATAATACAAATTTCTATCTTAATAGTTAATATTTTACAAGTACATTCTACATTAGTTTCTCATAGTATATTTCAATAAATATACATTAGTAATTAATAATATATTAGTATTTATAATATTAACTTTATTTTGCTAATATTCTGCCTAATAAAATCTCTGAACTGACCATATCACTGACTAATATTATTTTAAAATTTAATTGCAAGAATATAATACTTAAATTCAATTAGTTTTATTTTCAGAAAAAATTAAATTTAAAATCAATAATAAAATGTAATAAAGCTTGGACTCATTGTTCAATTTTATTTCTTGAAAAATGAACGAAAATCAGACAAAGAAATAAAAGCTACGTAGCCACTTATTTAATTCATCACATGTAAGTGTAACTAACCCCTACCCTTTTCAAGAGTTCTTATACCAACATTCTTCGTCCTGACATCCGTCAGCAGTAAGTAAAATAGTGAAAAATAAAAGAAAATTCTCAAACACAACTTTCCTCCAGTGAATAAGCAATCTTCCGAAGTAGCTACCTGTGGGAACAAACGAAAAAGAAATTTATACGGTGTAGATGGTAGCGAATGCCACTGTTGTTACGATGGTTATTTGTCAGAGAATGCTCTACAAGGAATAAAACCAAAATGTTCCCTAGAATCTTCCTTCAAATGTTTTTTTATTATCTGTAAAGGTACAAATTTTGAAGATTTATCTATTGAAGTAGGCACTGATAGACCATAAAGTTTATTTAGCCATAACTTTTTAAATTAACTTTGAAATGTTAGAGAAATAAAGCTTATTCCGAATATCATTGCTTTTTCAAGTCGAAATTGTTTGTTAAATGTCAGATGTAACTTATATAAAAGTCATAAATTATTTAACATTAAGGTTGGAATGCATAAATGGAATTATCTATATGTATTTTTTGTATAAACAATATAATTAAGTTTAAGAAAAAAGGGGGAAATTATTTAGAGAATCATGTATGCAAATTCAAGATTATTACGAATGTTACTCAAAATAGTTTTTTGTATAAAAAGTAATCTATACTGTTATTGGTTTAAAATGAATTATTTAGTAAAGCAGGGATGGACATTTAATTCTTACAATTTTTGAAATACACTGCTGGCCATCGTAAATGCAACAACCTGAAGGAAGCACGAAAATAACATGAAATTTATAACATTCATTAGCGGAGGTAAGATATGCAAATGATTAGAATTTCAGCGCAGACACACATCACGCACGCCTGTGGCGCCACCACAAAGCGCTATTTAAGGCTTGGAGATTTCGACGATTTCAAGTTCGGCAATTGTGTTTTTCTTGTGGTTTTTTTAAAAAACGATCAGTTATGTCTCTTCGAAAACATCGATCAGCTTTTGATCAAGTATCCGAGTTCGACAGAGGAAGGATAGTCGCCTACCGAGATTGTGGATTATCTTTCAGGGAAATCGGTAGTCGTGTTGGACGAAACCAAACACCTGTAATGCGGATATGTGACCGTTGGATGCAGGAGGGTACGACGAACCGACGTGGTCCATCGCATCCACCTCAGTGCACCACTTCACGTGAGGACAGGCAAATTGTGCGCACATGATAGTGACGAATCGCTCAATCACATCACGAACCATATCACAGCACATTGAGTCTGTAACGCATCATTCAGTGTCTGCGCGAACTATTCGACGCCGTTTACAGCAGAGTGGTCTGTCCGCAAGACGTCCATTGCTTGGACTACCCTTGACGCAGAACTACATACGTCTCCTCCACCAATGGTGCGATGAAAGAAGGATGTTGGTGGCAGAATGGAATGAAGTTGTCTTTACTGACGAGTCACGCATCTGTCTGCAACACCACGATGGTCGGATTCGAGTCTAAAGACACCGTGGAGAGAGGATGATGAACAGCATTCTCTCTCATCCACTCCGACCAGTGTGGCGTTATGCACCGCCACACTGGTTCTGCACCATGTATTATGGTATGAGGCGGTATTGGATATCACTCTCATACTCCTCTAGTACGCATTGCCGGTACTTTAAACAGTCTGCGCTACATCTCCGAGGTGTTAAAGCCAGTTGTCCTTCTTCACCTTCAGGGCTTGGCCACAGCCATATTTCAGCAGGATAATACGCGACCACACACGTGACACGCATTGTTCAAAGGTTCTTCATCAATCACCAAATTGAATTGTTTTCCTGGCCGGCTCTCTCTCCAGATCTTTCACCGATAGAAAACATGTGGTCCATGGTTGCTCAACGATTGCCCCAGATTACACCCGCAACTGCCACATCAGATCTACTTTGGAAACGTGTGGAAGCTTTTTGGTCTGCTGTTCCCCAAGAAGACATCCAAAGTCTCTTTGAATCAATGCCGAGGCGTGTGGCAGCGGTGATCTGCAACAATGGTGTCTCCTCTGGCTGCTGATTCTGGCAGGAACCACACTTCACAAAAGTCTATAAATCTAATCATTTGTAACTTGGTCAACATGCTATCTACAAAATAAATTTTGTTGTGCTATCTCTTGTCTTTCTTGGTATTGCATTCACGGTGACCAGCTGTGTAGAAAAAAATAGAGAATATCTATTAACATACCAAAGAGTGATAACATTTATTTTAACAAAGAAATTAAAGGAATCACTTTGAATTCCCATGACTGAAACCCGTATTTGTTCCAAATTTTATTATTTAGGGTAGTAAGAAATTAAAAACACGTAACGTAAGGGTAATTATTAAGTGTGCTTTATTATTGTATATAAATATATATATCAGATGTTATTTACAAAAGAGAAAAATATGCATTTATTAATTCAGTGAAGCATTTTTAATGAATTATTAGCACAAATAATTTATAAGTTTTACTAGCATTATAATTTTAATTAAACATTATAACTTCTATATTTCAAGATATAATTAATATTTAGTATCTTGAGTGTTAATAAAATACTTCAATAAGAATAACACAAAAAGTACTAACAAATATTTACTGAATAAAAAGAATAACAAAACAGAATATATAGCAATTTTATTGTAACATTTTTAAATTATTCTCTTTTCCTTTAAGAACACAATTCAAAAAGGTTTGAAAGCCTTTTTAATCGTTTTCAATTTTTACCGCTTAACTGGTATTTATAAATTTTAATAGCAGGCTTATATTTCCTTAAAATCGTCTTTCAATTCAATCACTTCTGGAAACATTATAAAACATTCTTTAATGCGAAATGTCAATTATTAATTAAATTTCAAATATAAAAAATATATCAAAATATAAGTTTATTTACTAAATGAATTTCATTTAAAAATAATTAGTAATTATTACTTTATTAACATTAATCTGAGTATATATGCAACAGAAAAATTTCTAAATATGCCCATACATAAATAAAGCAGTAAAATGTATTAAAGCATCTTTCAATTTTATTTTATTATCGTCTTAATTATATGGACTTGAAAAATTGTATTTTAATATATTAATAAATGATCTTCAATATTTCATCTTTTGTCAGCTAATTGAAATAATACGCAAAAAACCAATATACCAGTTTTTCGCATCAGCATCTTTTTCTTACATTCCTACAAATCAGCAAAATCAGTCACGAAATAAGAAGTTGCTTCTATATATACGGGGATAAAAAAATATCCTTATTCAGCAAATCTAATTTCTCATATGTCCAATAATTGTATTGCATTGGTAGTAATTGTCAACCACAAGAAAATCTAGTTTTCACCTAACTCCCTATTTGTTCCGGAACATCTTGTTTTCTTCATTTCCCCAGGGGCCACCCTGTCTTCCGTGACTTCTTTAGGACTATATTGTTCTGATGAAGAACAATGATGTCTAAGTGCTTTCTTTCTCTGATAGTCTTCAGAGGCGAAAACAAAGACGGATGTCTCTATTCTTTTCCTCTAGGAATTCAGGGCATATCAGCATCGAATGAACTGTCGTTTTATTTAATGTGAGGTGTAGTAGAAAATTCAGTAGAATAGCACATTTTTTCGATATGGTATAAATTTATCTATAAAAGAGGTTTAAACTTCGAGAAAAGAATCTTAATAAAATTTGAAAATATTCTTGCTGTATTCGGCTTTATATCTGGAACTACAAAATGGTCACAAATAAAAGTTGCTGCAATATTCATATTCATACATATATGGTGAATGTATATAGAGATTCCTTTCTCTTCTTAAGGTACAGCGTTCGTAAAATAAAAACAGTCAATTCATCCTCTCGCAATACATATATTATGAAAACCTATGCATAAATGTTTGCGTGGAATAGAATCCTTACATCTCAATCAATTTTTTACAATATGTGCATTTATATAATCAATAATAAAAAAATTATCTGATATAAGATATGTGCTTAATTATAATGTCCTGTTCTTCAAATTTTGAATGGTATTTGCTTCAGTTGATTAATTTTTATTCATTTTTCATGTATAAGTAACAGGAAAACTGCTTACAAGGTAATTCTAAATAATCAAGAAATGAGAGTAACGCTTGAAGTAATACCTATTCTACAAACTTCCATACCAATCCTATTGAATTACTTTGAACCTCGTTAGGTGTAACAGGCATCTAACCCTCTACAAGATGTCTTTCTTACTTTTGTAAACAGTTCTATTCGAGATTCTTAATAGTTCTCTGGGGAAAATTTCTTTTAAACGTTGTATGATTATACGTATAACCTCTTTCCGAAAAGGAACCATGATTTTTGTGAATGAGAATTTCTATTTAAAGTCTGGTGAAGAAAGAAGTAGAGAGAGGCTGGCAATTGTTGTCATGCTGCAGCTAAAATGCTGGTGTTAGAATAGTTGAAGCTACCGGATTTCAAATAAAGAAATCAGACGAGTCAATTTAGGACGATTAGCAGTGTTGCGGATTTCATTTTTAAGCTAAATATTAAATCAATCTTTACATATAAAAATTACGTGCCTCAGTGTTTGTCCACGATGGACTCCAAAACTACTCAACCGATCATAATATAATTTTGCATACTGTGTGTCATTTCGTCCAACTTAAAACATAGGATAGTTTTTATTTCAATTAATGGCGCCATAATTTTTTTATTGCAGGAAATGTGCAGAATCCGGGAAACACGTTGCCCGATTTCAGTAAGGGAATAATCGCAAAATGTGGCAATGCTCATGTGTCTGTGGAAGCAGATATTGCAAACCAAAATGCACGAAAATTAAGTGCCTGGCGTATTTCGGGGTGTGGAATCCGATGTTTGAGTCAGTTTCTAAAAATAGCCGTAAATTTGCAGGATAAAGCAGGTCGACTGTATTTTAGACACACCATAACAGGGGCTTACATTAAAAGCCTTAAATCAAGAAAACTTGGACCCTGGCGTACTTCAAAATGGATAATCTGAATCTGATATCCAATCTAAGAAATAACTATAACTTTTCAGGATAATTCAGGATGATCATTTATTACGCAAACCGTGGCAGGAGCTTAACCTAAATGTCTTGGTGTGGGAAAAGTGCGTTTCTGTTGTAATTCGGGATGGTGAACGAGAGTTTGAAATTGAATTTTAGAAATTCCTGTAACTTTGCCAGATAATGCCGGATGACCCTAATGCCCCTTCAACAGACTGAACTTGCAGGCTCAGTGGCACAAAACTAATCTCCAGTTGTATCAAGGGGCAAGAAACGATAATTTGAAATCATATTTCAGAAACTTCATTAAATTTGCCGGATATTGTCTGAATTAGGAGAAAAGGTATATGATTCGAGACCCGCGTCCGGATTTCCATTCTCTCTAGCGACTGAATTTGCTCGCGCTGGAGCATCAAAAGTCAGCTCCGTGTGCATTTCGGAGTGTGAAATGAGAAACTGAAATTGAATTTTAGGAATTTCGATAACTTTGCCGGATAATGCCAGTCGACCGTATTTTAGACGCACCGTAGCATTGACTTGCCTTAAAAACCTTGGATCGTGAAAACTTGGTCGATGTTGTATATTAAAACGGAAAATCCGAATCTGATATTCAATCTGAGAAATAATAGTAAATTTGCCGGATAATTCAAGATGATTATCTTTTACGTAAACTGCGGCAGGAGCTCACCCTTAAAGTCTTGGCGCGAGAAAGGTGTATTCCCGGTGTAATTTGAGATGGTTTAAGCGAGTCTGAAATCAAAATATAGAAATTCCTGTATTTTTGCAGATAATGCCGGAGGATTGGAATATACTCGGACAGCAGTACCAGCCTAACTTGCCGACGTAGAGACACAAAGAGTGGGTCTTGATTGTATTTCGAAACTGCCGATCCGAATATTCTCAATCCAATTCAAGATAATCTCATATCTACGTCAGATAATGCCAGACGAAAGTATTTTGCACGAACAGTGGAAGGGGCTGGCTTTAAAGTTCTTGAGGAGAGAGAAATGCTTTCATGGTCTGTTTCTGGATGGGAAACAAGAATAATCTGAAATCGAATTTTAGAAACACCCGTAAATTTGTCAGATAATGCCGGCCGACCGTAATGTTTCCCTTCAGAGACTGAACTTACAGGAGCAGGGGTGTCGAAGGTGGGCACCGAGGGCTTTTCGGGGTGGGAACGAGAATCTGGATACGGATTTCAAAAGCTTCCGTAAATCTTCTGGATTTTGCTGGGATAAGGTCAAATGGATTTGCGTTCGAGTTCCACACCTCCGGATTTTCATTCCCTATAGCAACTAAACTTTCAGGTGCAATCGTGCGAAAATATGATTGCAATAGGAAATTGCAACTTCGGGCATTGTTGTCACTTTGTTAGATGGTGGTAAAACTGCACATTCCACATCAGCTGTCATTCGATATTCATAAAATACAAGATGTAATATCTACCATTGAATAAAAGAGTGGATTGGCTACAGTATTGCAAATGAATTCAGTCATGATCAGGGATAAGTGTACTATGACCCATAAACATTCACTCAAAGCATTACATAGAGCTTTGCAAAATTTAAATGGCAACGAGAAAATATTCGGTGTTGCTGTTGTATTACTCTCTATGTCTGGTGGGTTCCTACAGACATTAACATTCATTCCTCGCTCTACTTTTGCACACGAGATTGACGCCTGTATAAAACAATCGTTTTTTATGGCGAAACGTGAAAATACTTCGACTGACTATAAACACGCGCGTACATTTGCAAGATGCTCAATCTGAGCAAATATTTCCTAAGAAGCTACTGAATATTGGAAACGATGAAGTAAAATTCCATCCCAATACATAATGCATGAAATAACCAGACCATTTCTGTAATGTTCTTTAGGCAAAAAGGAGCTGATTGAGAGTGTTTTTCCGGATGTACTGTGTAATTTTCTAGATAATTAGTGCATCTGTAATCCTGTTACTTAATCAGAAAAAATGTTGATATTGTGATGAAATAAACTTCTAGACACAGGGTTGTTGCCAGTTGATCCAACGAATTTTAAACCAATTGACACTATTGTTGATGAAAACAAAAACGTAAATTTTCCAACCTAGTTTTTGAATTCTCTAGATGTATCAGGAATATCACCACATAATCTTCAGTTTTTCCCCTGGTATTTATCTGCGTAACTTAAATCCACCTAGATAATGCAACGGTTCCCATTTGATCATCAAAAGAATTATATCTGGAACTTCTTGAAGCAAACATTTTGACTGTAAAGTTTAAATGAAAATTCGGTTCTGCTACTACGGAATCTGTTGCCACGCATTCCATTGATACCGTCAGAATCTCTAATACAATTCAAAAGGCTTCAATTCCCGATTCGTTTGGCTTTCGCAATGACCATAAATGAATCTGAAACCCAAATAATTTTCATTTGATATTTAACTTAGAATACCCATGTTTCTGGAATGGGTACCTAGACGTTACATGCTCATGTGTGTGGAAACCGTTGAATCTTTTTGAGTTAGCAAAAGACGGGTTACCGAAATTTATTGTGCACCGATTGAATATTAGTTATAAATTTTTATTTGTTATATTTAAAATGATATAAATAATTTTAAAAATCGCAAAAAATTAAGGTTATTCACCGCATTTATAAAATTAAATCTTCATATGTTGTTACTTAACAACTTCGTCAGTAATTCATTCATTATACTATACTCAAATAGAAGATGAATCAAATACAAAAATAAAATTGTTGTTTTATACATTATTTCAACCCTCCGAAATTGTAAGCGAAGATTATTTTGATTGTTTTGAATAGCTTAGAATAATATTTATTTAACATATTAAAACAAAGCCACAGCAACGAGAGGCTGGGTCAGCTCGTTATTATATAAATTTAAGTGTGTAATTAGTCTTACAGCTCCTCTAGCTTAGGTCGAATTTCGATAATCATTTAAAAGCCATAGTAAGAGTATTGGTTTTATAAATATGTCTCATTCTTTGGATCATTTTAACTCTTCCTTAGGCAAGAGTTCGTAACACTCTCTCTCTGCTTCAGATTTTTTTTTTTTTTACCTACGCTTTGATTCTTTGTCATCATGTTCTACGACAAAAAAAAATATTTGCATCCACGAATAAATTGTGTAGGAAAATGACACAGAAATCTTGTCTGCGGATCATCTTGTTTAAACTCATATGAATAATTCTACTATATCATGCTTGGCCAAAATTTGCTTGCAGTTAAACCGTTACCATTGCATGTTTCCTTTTAACGCAATATTGTTCTCATGCGCTTCATAACGGGACTCTAACACACTATCATTTCTTTAGGTTATTCAAATTCATAAATTCTTTTATTATTGTAGTCTTAAAAAATTTGGAATATTCTTCAAATAATTACGTAGTGTTCCGAGTATAATGTAAAGATAATGAAAATTGAAATAATATTTCAAGCACTGTGGCTTTACTTCAGCCACTTTAAACTACAAAATTCTGTTTGCAATCATTTTGGTGAATAAGTTCATTTTTGTACTCGAAGAGTATTTACATCTCTTGCTTTTCTTGTTCACTGGTTATTCGTTATACCAACACCAGTTAAAGTCACGTCAGTTAGTTTTCGACACATTCCATTTATAACAACCTGAAATCATATATTTTTTTTTCCATTTGCATATGAAAACAATGTAGCTCTATGCGCAAATTTTTAATTCAGTTTCCTTAAAAAAGGCATTTTCCAACAGTTAAAAGTATCTTATTAAGAGAAGCAAATGGAGATCTATAGCTGAACGAGAATAAGAATAGAATTAAAATTAGAATCCATGATTAGACTTAGAAAGAATAATGTGTTTCGACTTTCAAAACTGAATATTAAAGAATAACTACTTTAAAACTGAATCTGATTTAGAATGCAATCATGTGAATTGGATAACGAAAGGATTTCGGCTTACCGCCATTTTCCATGCTGGGCGCCTATACAGTGTAGAAGTCCATTTCCTATGGAACCTTGAGGAAGTAAATATAAAATAAGATGATTTATTGAGCACCACAAATAAATTCACGAGTCGACTTTTCATGTATATATTTTCTTCACACACACACACTCACACCGTTACATGTAGAAAAAAAAACATTGTACAACACATAATCACAAAAACAACAACGACGCGTCCATTACAACCCAAGAATCAGAAAAGAATGTCATTTTCCCGCCAATCCTACATACTTCCAGAATAAACAAAAGTTCAGTTCGTGGCGCCATCTCTGGACGGCGAAAGGAGTCAACTGTTCTTAACAATAGCATCTTTATTTGATAATGCTATGAAACGGGATTAAATTACTTAAATTATTTCTCTTTGACCCGGCTTCTCTCACACGAAAAAAACGAACGGAATTTCACGAGGTTTCCTCGTACCCAAGGGTGTTTATATTCTTTTTTTATCGTAAAATTTGCATACAAAGTTGAAAAGTGAGAAGAAAATTAGGAAATACAATATGTTTATTACACTTTTCACACATAAATTGAGTTTTTCAGTTTGTTTTATTAAGGCATTCAGTACATTGTATATACACTCCTTTATTCTTCGTCGCGAGTAAATGCGATGGTTTAATTGGATCTTATTACTTTTTTTCATTTCATAAAAGTATGGATTGCTGGTTTCTACATGCTTTACATTCTTCTGTAAATCGAAATTCAAACACTTCAGAAATCAGCATCTAGTTCAATGTATAGTAGGTGGTTTCTAAATCTGAACAAAATAATTTGCACATTTATTTTCGCAACGTTCAACAAAACCTAAAATATTGTAAAAGACTAACCATTATATTTTCTAGTCATTGAAAATGATGTGGTCATTTTATCAAGCACGATATTGGTTCTATCAATTAAATTACCTGGATAGATTGCAGTAGAGGAATCATTCTTTCTATTATACTCTCCATTACGCGATTCCTCCGCATCATTCCTGCAAAGAGACAACCTTTAGCCAAAAATACAGTTGTACTATATCTATTAAATACTGTATCTATTAAATAGCGTAAATATGGCACTTCTTCATCATAACTACTATAATGCGCCATTAAATTAGACTTCATGCGTGCTCATGCATTTGGAACTGTAAAGGTGTTTCACGTGGGGATATGGAACATCCAAAGAGGCGGTATCCAAAAATATGTATTTAAAATTCGCCTACAAGCTAAGTTCCCTCAAAGGATATTACTTTTAAGTCAGCTACACTAGAAACTATTAATTTTACAAAAAAAACTTAGTTGAGACAAAAGTCTTGAAAAAATTATGCCGTGGGTATTACATAACCTACGCGTAGAATGCGGGTTCAAGAAATAGTTATATCATGTTTTAAAACATGATTTATGTATGTACTATACTCCATTGCTATTTAGAGACAACTACATTTCTGAGCAATGTTTTTCAAAGATACAGCATGCAAGTAATAAAATGGAAAACTAATATGTGTAATGAAAATTTTGAGAAATGACTGGTGATTGGTACTACTTTTATGCAATTGCGTATAAAATCCCAGAAATTTTAAATTCCTTATCAAGTATATCTCTAAATCTATGTTGCCGCGATGTCTCTTTAACGTTTGTTATAAAATTACTGATTGATTAATGAAGTTAAATGCCTTAAACATTTTACGCATATAATCTGGGTATTTGCTCATTAATGTTAATTACTTCGTATGCCATGTTCGGCATTCCTGATTTATCATTAACAGAAAATATTCAATCTCTCACAAATGAAAACTCCAGTTTAATTTAATAGTGAAAAGAATAATTAAGAATTAACGAATCATTAAATTTATGTTAACACTAATTAATCGTTTGATTCTTCAGTAGATTAGATAAGAATTCATTTATTCAATAATCACTTATTATTAAAATTATTTGCAATAATGATTAATAATGTTCCTATTCTCGAATAAAATTTCATCCGGAAATAGTTACATAATGGAATTTATTTGAAGCTTCGTAAGGCACTAAGCGAATCTTAATGGGTTAATAACACACGCGATTCTTCCATTATTTACTGGAAGCCACAAAGTAGGAGAGAGATTTATTAAAGTCAACAAGATAACAACCATTTTCCAAGCAAAAAGTTGGTAAGACATTAACTAAGCCTCATAAACTTTGCTTGATTCTCAGTACACATTATAATTAAGAACTCAAATTGCGATACTCCAATTTCCAGTTATGTATAAATGTTCGATACTTACTAAACTTACATATTTATTACAGTTTGTGAAGAAACTTTTATTCGGTGATAAAATTGAGCTAAAATTTCAAATCTGGATATATATATATATATATATATATATATATATATATATATATATATATATATATATATATTCGTAGCTTTTTACATAAAACCTACATGATGCAAGATGACGCAATATTTCATCATCTTCTCTCTCCGGACACTGAAATTTCTTTGTAGGTGTAACACCGTCACTGTCTAGAAGCACAGGACACGTTAGAGTCCTAGAAAACATCGTAATTCATGACATTTGAGAATTTGCCTGTTCATTATCTTCCTTGGCTGATTTTTCTTGTTTAAATACAGTTATCTCCCTAAGTCTGGGTTTGTTTGAATGTTAGCGAGCATTTTAATACATTTTCGCAGTATTCTCACAAAAAGGATACAAGCGCATTCATTAAAGACTTAGAATTCCATAGGTCACGTTACAGAGTCACTGATTTGTGTCATGTACATGCAGTCTAGTCACATTAATGTGACTACCTATCAAAAGTCAGAATAACCACCTTTCGCAGACTGTGTAAGAAGAGAGTCAATTAGGTTCCTGAAGGTGTTCACTTGGATGTTGAGCCATGTCGGTGTGATGTAGAAGTTAGGGCAGTAGGATTCAAGCTCAGATGCAGTCCTTGCCATTTGAATGTGGTAAAAAATTGAGAGATCCGTCGCCAATAGCCATCATGAAATTGTTTTAGTACACCGTTAATGTAACTCTCCTTTACGCACTTTCAAATCAATTCAAGGGCTTTTGGCAACCGCTTCGTAATCTCGAACTTCGGTCAAGTGATAAGGACCACATCTGAGCTGGCAACTGACCCTCTAAAAATCCACAAAGCTAAGTTAAGAATTTCAAGTTTCGATAAATTTAGCGTGTATTAGTGCCTAAACACGCTGGGTGTTTCTTGACCACATGACTTGAATGCATAATTCAACTGAAATTGCACTGTCCTAGAGCATGCGATCATGACTACTTGGATATCACAGCGACTTTTTTTAGAAAAGGAGCAATGTTATCTTAAAAGAAATGTTCCTTTTTTTAAACTTCTTTCTCAGTATATTAGTTTTTGATGTTTTCAATTTAATAGTGTTTCTCTTTGCAATATGTTGTTTTTTTTAATCATGTCAAAAACTTATTTAAAGTGTAATGTTTGTTAAATGGATATAATATAAATTTTGTTATACTAATTTTTTAAAATCAACCAAAGAAGAAAAAAATAACTTAATTTTTTTCTTTCGATTTCAGTTAAAGTAATTCTGTACAATAAATAACTTATTATTATGGCGAAATAGCTGAGAATCAATGGCAAAAACGAAAACTTCTTAAATCAAAAGAAGAAATTTATCAAATAAAATTTTACTTCCTTTTTCACTTGCAATTTGTGCGTAAATATCGGTTTCATAAGAAGACATTTGTATACTTCATACATAAAATATCACCACACTTGGGGACTGAAAGATAAAGCATTAAGTTCAAACTGAGCTCTAAAGCATCCATTGCACTTAATGTTTTTGTACGTTACTGAAATTACGTACATTAAATTACTCAGTACTGCAAAATAAAAAGTGGTATTGGAAATGTGTATTTAGTTTAACTTGATTATTTTCTTCATTAATTGTTCAATGAATAAGTCTTTAAGCAGTGCTTAATACAATAGTGAGATTTACCAAAGGTAAAAAAAAATACTTAATATATTATTACACTACTGGCCATTAAAATTGCAACACAAGAAGAAATGATCTGAAGAGAGTCAAAATCACATGAATGAAGTAAGTGTTTGAGGTACGAAAATGATTACTACTTCAGCGTATTTAGATAATGTAGAAGGGTGAAACGACATCTGAAGCATCACATTGAAAAAAGTTGCGTAGTATGTTAAGGTCGGAGTTAGCTCAGAATAATACGTTATGCTTTAGATAAGAAGAACATGCTTACCAGCAAGTGTCAAAATTTGATAGAGGCAGTATTATTGCCTATCGAGAGCGTAGATTATGGATGAGTGATATCGCCCTTCGCACTGGCCGAAATCTAAACCATTGTCATGCGAATACGGAATTAGTGAGTTGCTGAAGGTACTACTGAATGGCATGTATTATCTTCACGCCCTCCCATGACGAATTGGAAATAGCGCACTTTTTTCCCCAGCAACTAAAAATACTATTAGCGAATTTTACTATGCAACAGTCCAGTGGAAAATTGAAAACACTGACTAATAGATGCTTGATAATCTTACATGATATATTTTCACATCATGGACCATTAGACAGGAAACGTTCAAGTTTGCAACACATATGTGTCAGGAGGTTTCGAGGATATTGCCCGTCGCCTGTTTGTATTCGATATAGTCATAAAGGGCGTGCACCTGATGTAATGGTTTGGACAGCCATTGGGTAAACGACAATGTGAATCGACATTACATATGGCGGATCGACGGAAATTTGAATGCAGATCGATACATTTTGACATCTTACGTTCAGGGGTTGAGCCCTATCCTCAAGGTCAGCGAAACATCATTTTCTAAAAATATCGGTTGATCCAAAAATAGTGTGATGAATTTCAGAGCATCATAAATTTTTAATGAATTTAGTTATTCACAAAAAAATTTCAATGCCATTTCCTTTAGCATAGTACATTTGACATAAATGCTTAGGCCAAAGCAAAAGAGCTTTTTTGACCATTCTTGAAGGATATTTTCCAACTTCCGCTATCGTTACTTTTTGAACCCCTTGAAGTGTTCTTATATTACGACTATTTAATTGTTTTCTAAAATATCTTTATAAGGTGGTAGCTACCTCTCAGGAGGAAGATTTTTTTTAAAAATCTTTCAGCCATTTTATGGTTGATTTTTCAGTATGACTTGGTGCAGAACCTTGGTGGAAACAAAGTTTTGTTTAGGGTAAAGACGGTTTATTTTCTTTTATCGTGCGTTTAAATTTTTTTTCAGATAGTGTTTAGCATCAATTTTAGTTTTTGGTTCTACAGAAAATAGCTTTGCCAAGACTTGAGAGAACATTACAATCCATACCATATAGCCTGAAGGCCGACTTGCCTTTTACAAAATAGCTGCGTCTCTGTAACGCTTTTCGCGTGAAATATATTTTATATTCGTTCTGGTGTGAATGAAGCAGTGCTTCATCTGAAGTTACCCATGTTTTGTATGTACCTTTGCGTAACGTTAAATGCAGAGACAAAGGACGTTTTCTACTTTTTTCTATGGTATTTGCAGAAATTTGACGACGAACTGATTTATTAATTTTTTATAGCTATTTCTTTTTTTTTAAAAATTTTTTTTTTTCGATTGCGAAAATTGTCGATTTGTTTGCTTAAGTTCTTTAAGGCAGAGGATTTTCTACAGCGATAAGTCGTTTCAGCTTCATTTTTCTTTTTCACCATGGTCTTTCTTTCGTCTACATTTTTTCCTGGAGCTTTTGACTGCCAGCGAAATTTTATTTCTTTTCGAAGTTTTGATAGCAATCCATTAGAAAAATGTCCTTTTTGTTTTTAAATGCTTTATTTATAACAGAATGTGAGCAATTATCTCTTAAAAGCTGGAAAATTTTGTTCCAGGTTTGAGGCTCGAATTTTGGAGCCATAATTTACTCCCACTATTGAAAATTGTTGTTTTAGAATTTTTACGATTAATTTTTAAAATATAACTGGCAGTAAATTGATTAAAATTTAGCACAAATAGTTATATGTTTTTAAAATTTGTCACATTCTTTCTGAATCAACCTGCATAATGCAAGACAACATGTTGCACGTAGAGTTCTAACCTTCCTTGATGCACAGGGTATTTGATTGTTCTCTGCACTCTACGGTCTTCAGATCTATCTCCCCTTGAAAACATCTAATCCAGGGTTGCTGTGAGACTGGCCACCCCCCCCCAGCTAATGTGGTGAATGGAGTGTGTCATAGATATAAAGTAGCATGGAATGAGTTTGCCTGTTTCTGTCATCCAAACCCAGTTCGGCTCCATGTCTACTCAGGTAAGAGCCATTTTACTTTCTAAGAGTGGCAGCAGTTTCCACTAATTTTGCCCCCATGTTATGTTCTCCCCCTCAAAAAAAACCTGCTTGCAAATTTAGTTCTTTTGTCTTCATGCCCTACTGCTTACGAATAATATATACATTTTTTGTATTTTCTTCCCTTCATGGTGTTGAAGTTTTAATGGCCAGCAGTGTACATACAACACGATGGCACATACAGATTTTTTTTAAAAAAACTCTAAACATTTTTCTTTAGTTTTTATCCTAATCATATAAACAGCCATAACTCCTTTCTTAGTGTTAAGAATATTATATTTGAAAAATGAGATGACTTTTTTCTTTATGTAGATATGTTTCAAAATGTTTGATACCAAATACGTTTGGTGAAGAATCACACATTTCTCTCTTATTTGTATCATAGAGTTTTCATTTGTTTCCTCTTTTTCTGAAAATAAGAAACATTTATTTTAAGCGTGTAAATATTTGTACATTCTTTACCTCTTTCAAATGACATACATTTTAAAAAATTAATAAAAAGCACTATAGGCCATTTTTTTTTTATATTTTCCTTCCAAAATTTTTTTATAATTAATATATTTTGAAAACTTCTATTTTTTATTCTCTCATTTCACTTTTATCTGTTAAGACCTGCATATGGAATGTATTATTTTGGAATTAAGAATAGTGTATATTAGAAAGGAATATCTTATGGAATCAATTAAAAATATAAACGTGGTTTTAAATTTGTTCTAATTTGAAATTGCTTGTAAACCTGTTGTAACTTTTCGATGTAAAATTGGTTTATATATTTACTTATTATACTATCGAACAATTTAGCCAAACGAAAAGATATTGTCATTCAAAAAATGCCACCACGCTGTCATCATTATTATTACTCTGTTTGAACATGTTTGGTAACGGTTTTTACTACTGGCTGTATATCACGGCATTCGATTATATATTTTGATTTGATGAAATTATTAGATGTTTTAATACGTACCAATTTTTGTAAGGAAGCCATAAGGATGCAAAATTTTTACATTATTTTTTAATTCCATCATTTATATTTATTAATGAAATGTTAATCTCCCATTGCAGAAATATATAAATAACTGCTTTAATTTTTGCTCTTTATTTCTTCAATTTATTGTCACTTTTATCGGAAAGATAAAGAAGTTTCCTTTTTAATTAAATAGAACATATCTACTCTAACAATATGCATATTTCACATACTTTTTAATTAACGAATTCTCTTTCCACAGTTCCGTCATCAAACATTCGTAAAGCCCATTGATTACCGATAAATTAGCGTTTTAATTTGTTTACTCTCTCACTCTTCATTCCTCAGAAAATGGAAAAGTAGATAAGCTTGGAGAATTAACAAAGGTAAAAGGGCACTATTTCTGCATCGGATTAGAGGTAAAATACATATTATATACTTTATTTGAGTTTCTAAGTAATTAATTTGCATTGCAATTAAAGGTTGCTGCCATAGGCACGTCATAATAGGATTCTATTGTATATACATCCCTAACTTCCAATTTATCAGTTTATACTGAAGATTCAATATTTTGGCTGGATAATGGAATTAATGGTACTGTCAATATATTATAATGTAATTGATGATTAAAACTGATGTTTAAAAACATATGTGGATTTCCAAAAGTCATCAAATCTAGAAACTGAAATTTTGTACAATTAAATAAATATTTAATTTATTATAAGATCTAAAATTTTCACAAATATTCAATAGCATTTGACAATTTTGAAATAGTTACCAAGTTTAGCTTTAAAGAATCATATGAATAAATAAAAGAACATTCACCTTTTTAATCAGTATAACTCGAATATGAATGAGAATAATCGCGAGTAAAATAATAATGATTTTGATGCAAATAATTTAATATTTTGATATTCCTTTGTCAAAATTTACAAATTTTAATATTTTGCTATCTGTATGATTCGGCATTGCAAGGGCTTTTTCATATGCATTGTCAAAGCCCATGGGAAGTACCCTTCCGATCTTGGTGTCAGCACTTCCTGGTGTATGTGTTATTTTTATATTAATGTCATTACAATTCCCTTTTTCAAAATATCTTCCATTTCTTTTCATTGTCAGACAGGTTTCTTTCCTCTCCGCTTAGCCCGGCGTTGTACCGGTTTTTTTTTAGTGAAAAATTATTTTTGTTTCGTGTTTCGATCTTTCTTCATATTTCTACTTCTGCTTAATGATTTACAAAATACAAAAATGCTTTAGTTAAAAAAATAATTTAAAGAAGTATAAGAAAACGCTTCTGTTAAATGAATATTACAAAATGTACAACAACTACAATAGTACTTTTTAACAACAATTACTTTCTAAGAATAATTAAATGGATTTCATATTTTCATTCATCAATCCATCGTTACAGATATTAAGCTTAAAAATGTCTAAAAGATCTAATGTTGATCTACAATGATAATGTTGATCTACAATGTTGAACGACAATGTACTATCTTATCATTAAGTAATTATTTTAGTAAAGAAATAATAGAAAATACTGCTTTAGGTTTTAAAATAAATATGTTAGTTTGAATCGATTAACGTTAAATAACGAATAGTAAAATTTTACAGTTAACTACTGAAACGATTGCTTATTTCTGAACGTTTGATTAAAATATGTATAAATTCAAAAAAAGAGTCTGCATTGAACAAAATACGTTAATATCATTGGAAGGAATCCGAGTACCTTTTGAGGATTTTGAGTACCACTTGTCCCGCTCTCACTATGCATATTTCCTAGTAATGATCAATATTCACACAAATTTTTATGCAAATTGGCAAACATCTACCATACAGTGTATCTCTATCGGGTACATTTAGCGTAAGTGCATATCCGCCAGCTCGGTGTTGGTAAACGTTCCATACCTCCAATGCCTATGTGAACAATGCAACTTAGTGCCAAAAGAAGACACTTCCGACCATGCATTGCAATGCAAATCTGAATCATTGCATGATGCTCTATACTTCTGAAGTGGATTTGAACCCGCGACCTATGGGTTCGTAGCCCAGTAACATGACCACTACACCAAGATGACCACCATGGTGCGGAGGTTTTTACTATCCTATGTAGATGATACCGCTACATACTCCCCCACCAGTGAGTCGGTGGATAGGTGAACGAACGATGTATATATTACATCAAGCGTGTTCGCTGCTGCGTCACTAGTTGTGACGGCTTTGCTGGTTGCGTCATTCGTGCGTGAGGATTGCGTCACTATCTGACGGCTTGTGGGTTACGTCACCATGTGACGGCTTTTTTTTGGTTGCATTTGCGATGGACAGATGGCGCCACGACAGTTCAGAAGCTTGCGTTTTTCTGAGTTCAGCCAGGGTCACCAATGAAGTGGATTTGAACCCGCGACCTATGGGTTCGTAGCCCAGTAACATGATCACTACACCAAGATGACCACCATGGTGCGGAGGTTGTTACTGGCTTATGTAGATGATACCGCTACACTTCTATTTAAAGTTTGCCCCAATGATCCTGAGACACACTGTTCAAGGGTATATACCATTTACTACTGGGATATGTACGAGTATATATTCCCCGGATAGGGTCGTATTACACCTGCTAATCTCGGGGAAAAGAGTAAATTATTTTTTAAAAATAAATTTTTTTCAAACTTTTATCCGATTGCTATACATAAACAAATTTAATACCTTAAATTCTTGAATGTTTTAAATGGAAATTTCATTCTAAAAGAAGAAATAAAAAAATAAATCGTGCGAAAATGTTTCCGCAGTACATCCGCCTCATATTAGTTGAAAAGGAGATCTCCCTGACCAGCACGGCCCCCAGGGAATCCGAAAGCAATAATGATTGAGAATTCATTAAGTTGGATAACCAAAAGAAATTCAAAATAATTCAGTCTTATTGATTTAACATTAAACCTAACAACACGATGTGTTGACAAGGCAAACTAAACAATATGAAACAATGGTTACTGATCTTCTAAATGAGATACAGCCTTTAGAAACATTCTCTCCGGAAATATTTTTATAACTTCTAATATCGAGTGTAATTCAGGAAAATGCAATTTTAATTTCAAACGACAATTCAGGAATAAGTGATTATAATTGAAACAGTACTCACGTGGCCATACTGTCCACCTAATATACGTTTTGAATCTCACCGACTTTTTATATGATATTTAGAACTGACTTTCATGTGCAACGCTGAGCTGTTATTGCTACAACGTGCAAATTTCTTTGGATGGAAGAAAATTGAAATAGAGTTATAGCCCGCGTAAAACGCCTTATTACAAATCCACATACTATGCCTAAATGTATGTGACTTCAGGACACGAGACTTAGATCGATGAGAACGTGCCACAAACGGAATTTCTCTCCCCATTTTTTTCCAAACAAAAACGAAATCAGCAGAAAGTACAACTACTAGCTCAGGTATTGTACGAGATAAGTAAATGAAAAAAATGCATTCGCTTCAAAAAGAGTTACCAGAAATATAGCTATATCATTTTAAATTAAAAAGTTTGTTTTAGCAAATGTATTGCAATCCTTAATCGATAATAAAATTTTCGTGGTTAAAATAATTAATTTTAATTTTGTGGGAATTAAGAGTATTAAAATCGAGAAGCGTAACGTATTATGAATAGCATTATATATACAACATACACATTATACGAGCTGTACTAAATTTATTGTATTAAAATTAAAGTAACTGATTTTGCAACAATGTTTTATTTTCGATAAATAAATGTATTCCCTTATTACTAAGGTATTTAAATTTCTAAATTAAACAAGATTATTCTGTATACTTTTATCTATATTTTTTCAACCCGAAGGTCTCTTTCTACTAACAATTCAGTTCCTTTCTTATTTAATTTAGATTTGTTATAGATTCATTAATATTACTTCAATGTTTATAAATGTTTTATGCAAGGAAATTTCCTACTTTCAAATTTCAATTTATAACATTGTTAATATCAAAAATTTCTAAAGATAATTAAAGAATTACCGACATTCTAAGTCATTTCATGTCATTTTCTCGAAACATATTAGTTTTACTCATACTTACAATGGTACGATATATAATTATCCTTAGATTACATTCCAGACTTCATGAAAAGTATGCAAAATAATACCACACAACATAACAAAATTGCATAACTCACGCAAGGCAAATGTATAATAGTTTGCTTGAATAAATACAAAAGACTCCTTTTAATGAAAGGCTGAAACTTTAAGCTTTAGGAAAGACGAGTAATTACCCACATTTTAATTAATTGAAGCAGCAACACCGAATCATTTCAACAAACCCCCATTTATAATACCCTACATACAAAGGAAGGTATTATTTATGATTAAATAAGATTATGATTTCCTTAAAATTTTTAAAAAGTTATTTTATTTTAAGCGTGTTGTTTCCTCATTAGCAATATTTTATATTAGTCTGAAAATTTAAGCAGAAAATTAATTTTAAAAATAAATTATTTTTTAGTGTTATATATATAAGAGCCTTTTTACTATAACTAAATAATCATTAAACTATTTTAATAATTAAATTTTTTAATTAATAATTTTTTTCAACTATCATTTATACTGGATTATTATGAGCAAAACCTTACTTTGAACAATAAATTTAGGTGAATATTTAATAATCAGATATAATAATTTCTGTTTGATGACACATTTTCTGATGAATTTAGCATCAGATTGAAAAAAAATGTCATAAGCAATACATTTCAAAGTAGAGTTTTTTTTAAGGCTGTCCTCGGCTAATAATAAAGAATAGGATCCAGAATTTGGTACATTTTTTCATATATAAAAGAAATGAAAAATTAATGTTATATTCAGGCCCTTACAAAGAACAACATATTTTATCATGCATTGCATTTTTAACCAAATTGTAACTTATTTTCTGGCATAAAATGTGTTATGTGTGTTTGTCGTATACCTTTATGTTAAATGAGCTATTCCTCACGAGTTAAAATGGAAAAAAAAGTACTCAAGTAATATTTGAAACATTTGAAACGCTATATTATAAACAGATGCATAGATTATAATGTTGCAAATTTTCATGAAAATTGAGCCATTTTTCTGTTTGAAAATGTGATTTGCGTTCAGTTCAGGCTTTCGAACTTTGGTCAGAGAGAGAAATAATATAAAATATAAAAATTGTTAGAATTATTGGATAATTAGAACATAAAAAATTTAATAGACTTATTAGCAATTTATCTAATAATCTTTTTGTTGAATTTACTAGAATCTAATATTTTCGTATAATTAAATTTGAGTAGTGATTTCTTCAACAAAAATTTCTTTCTTTCTCAGTAACATATATTTAAATAAATAATAGATATCTCAGTAATAAAGAACCCTCTTTTAGGCAATGCATTGTATGTATTTTAACCCTCCGCAAGGGCGTGCTTCAAGAAGTTCCATTCATAGGCGCGCGATATCTTTCAAATGTATCCCATCATGCTTACGTTTAAAGATGATTTAAACATTTTATTGGTGATATTTGACATTCAAATATATTTGGCATAAAATAATATTTAAAATAGAATCAGAAATTCAACTATTTATTCGAAAAAACATCAGAAAAGATAATGGTTATTTAATACCGTGTTACCACTGTTTACATTTTAAGATGTCTTATAGCAGTCGTTAGAAATCACTTTACAATGTTCAAGGGACATGGATTTTTCGTATAATGCATTACAAAATTTTAATAATATTTTCTTGATGTCCTGACAAGACGGAACAGTACCTTCTTTTCCATGTCCCTGGCAATGTTTCTCTTAATTTTTTTTGTCTGGAATGTAGCGCTGTATATCAGATATTTCTTCAATCCTGATAGAAAATGAACGAGGCATGTAAACATTACACTCAAACCGTCTTCGCAGGTGCCCTCTCAAGAGTTTGTGATCTAGCTTCTAGACATGTGCGCTAGGATCTGAGTGATTTTGATTCTTATATAGATATTTTTGGAAGTTCTTCCAGCTCCATTAAGGATTGAGTAAAATACAGTCACTGGCTAGGCACGCGGCATCCCTCAGATGTATCTCAACTTCCAGAAGAAAAAAAATGGAAGGTAAAAACTATTTGTTTCGAGTTATTTTCGTATAAAACAGAAAACTACATTATTTTACAATAAAAAAATAAAAATTTACAAAATAGTACAAAGTTATAAAATTGACGTAGTTACTTGCGCTGCCTCTATTAGATTTAATAGCCCTCATCTTTGACACTGAATTCTAGGGCGTGTGACGAAAGGCAGAAAGAAGGAGAGGCGTGTTCCAACCCACCGTATGGACGCAACATTGAAACTAATTTCAGTATGCATCTGAGAGATTTACGCGCCTAACGGTGGGTGAAAATAGATAATGTGTTCAGATTGTATGGATACATAAATTAATAATTGTTTTAAGTGTAATATTTTTTTTGTAGTTGTTGTTTTCAAAGTCATTTAACCAAAAGCGTTTCAAGAGCATGCAATTTTACTAGAAAAATATAGGAAATTAATTATCCACAAAACTTTTAATTATATGTGTACTAATATTATGATGTATGTAATCTATTTCACATGGGATGGAAACTATAAACCCAATACATTTATGCAATATAGGCCTACATTTTTTCTTTTCTTTTTTACATACAATATTTAAAGAACGCCAGCTGGGTGGCTTGATTGGTTTGTCACTGGCCTTCTGCACCTAAGATTGAGGGTTTAACCCCAGCCTAAATCGGTGGATGTTCATGTTGCAGATTATCGACAGGGACCATGTTGTACGATTATACGGCATGTAAAAGACACTAGAGTCTGTGTTTAGCTAGGGTGCTCTCAGCAAAATTAAATCCCAGTACAGTTTCTCATCATCAGAGATGAAGTGCCTTCCTCTGTGGAGGAAACTGGACGGCAAAAATACCTGCGGTGATTGGTATCCACCTATATGTTGCCGCACTAAAGAGTGATACCATCTCCTGGGGATGAACAAGGTCTGCATTGGTAAAAATGCCAATCCACAGCCCCATTGGTTAAAAAAATATTTAAAGAGCTACAATTGTTTCTTAAAGTGTATATGTTATTTTTTAAGGGCTCAAGAAAAATTTGTAATGTAATTTCTAACTTTCTTGGCATAAAAAACAGAAAAAAGTTCCAACTTTAAGGGCTTTTTTATATCTTTCAAAAATCTCTCTCTAAATATAATAAAAATTTATTTCTATTCAGAGATGCAAGCACAGATAACTTAAACAACTCTTTACACCAATGTAAGTATTTTGTTTCTAAAGATTTCCTTGTTTTTTATATGCCTGTTTATGCAACCTGATTTTTTTATTCTTAAAAATATTAATTATTAAAATCTTAAAATTTAAAACATATTCAGCTCTTATTAATGAACTATATACATTATTGTTTTAATTTGTTATTCTCATACCGCGTATGAAAAAAAATAATTTAGTAGAATGTTTTTGAAACATTCAAATTGACTCATGACACTGTATTACAAATAGTTGAATATTTTAAAAGAATTAAAATTAAATTTAAAGTGTCTAGACGTTTTATCGTATTATTTGATATTTCCCAATAACAGTATTTACAAAAACATGTGAAATTCCAATTAATTGCTCACAAATTTCAACATAATTTACACATCTATTTCTATCTATGTATTAGTAAATCAAAAATAAAATATAAAAATAATTTAATTTCACAATCTTTATTATTGACTCGTCACATTTGTCTGAGTACACGCTATATCTGAAGAAATGTTTGTAATTAGACAAAGTATCCAAAACAAGTTAATTTGAAAAATTAATAACGATTGCATTTTGAAACATATGAACGATATGGAGCCTCTAGAAACAAAATGATTTGGGGAATAACTTGATTTTTGAAAGTTAAAAGAATAACTTTTCAAGTAGTCTTAGCTTAAATGTTATGAAACATTTATTATAAAATATAGCCATTGCTCCTATATATATATTCAAAAATGCATTTTTGCTGATGTTCAATTTGTAACCTTTTATCCTTTGAAATTAAGGATCTATGTCCTTAAAGTATCAGCAGAAAGATAGATCATTCTATTTTTAGTAGTATATTTTTCTGCTATCAAAAAATCTACCTGAAATGTTTTAAGTCGAACAATCTGTATATCTCTACCTTTTGAATATTTTTACGAATGACATGGAATTTAATAAAGTACAGAAATCTAAATAAAGGTATTTTAATATTGTTTAAACTTTTTATTTCTTTCGTAAAGGTTCATATAGAAACAGTATTCCTTCTATCTTTTTAAATTTCTTAAAAAGTGATAAAATTAAACTGTACTCTGTGTACATTTCTTTTATTTAAGGTTAAGCAAAATATATATATATATATATACATTGTGAAGTACTGTAGAAAGAATCCGGCGTATAATGCGCAAGCCCTCCTTTTCAAAGAAATCTGAAATGTTCGTATAAAGTGTTCTTATGTTTTGAAGTTATTTACTCGAGACATTAACCTTGGATTTTGAAAAATTATTATTCTTCAATAACTACAAACCCGTATGTTCATTAGGTATGTCATTTCTTTTAAATAAACAATATTTAGATCCACGTGGCAGACTAAATTTTTTCCTATGCTCAAATCTTTTTTTATTTTTAAAGCTGTTATTTTATACCCGGTGTATAACGCACAACCGTAAATTTTGATGTCCTTTTTAGGGTTAAAAAGGTACGTTATATGCCGTATTTTACGGTATGCATTTTTTTTAATTATATTACACTAAGTATATCATTGAGACACATGCATTGATGCACTATTCATTAACCTCGCTCTTCAAAGCTGCATGATATAATTTGTTACAAGCAAAAGTAGCTCTGAACTATCTCTCTTGCTCTTGGAATTGGGAATATTTTATTCAACTTCTTAAGTATTTTTTGAATGAACTAAGTAACAAAACGTTCAAGCAAATTATTTTACTCTGAAAAAAGTTTGAAAAACATGAACATTATTTTTCATTAGGCATAATAGAAGGGATTGCGTGTTGTCTTTGGTGAAAAAAAAATCCATGACGAAGAAAACATCTCGAGAGAGAGAGAGAACACAGATAACTGTATTATAGGCAGGATACATATGATCAGTAAAGTAATCCAGCTATCAATGGGAATGACACCTATGTAAGCTTATGGGGTGTGCAGTAAAAGATCAATCTATCAGTTTTTGAAGTCTACTAATACGTCTATGCTAGGCGTGTAGACATAATAACAAACACATTATGTCAGACAGAATATCCGTTCTTAATTAGGGCGGTAAAAAAGTAATAAAATTCAGCACTACTTCTATCCGATTATGTATGTATGTACATATGCGCATAACTGTATATAAGGCAGTTAAGTTAGAAAAAATAATATATCAGGTTGAAAATTAAAAAAGAAAATTTCATTATTTTCAATAAAAAACTTTTGTAACCACACACACAAATTAGGTGCTTAGTATAAGATAATATTGCCAGTAATTATTTGATCAATTTCTTTTTGTATTATATTTTCTTTTTCCGAAATAGACCTTTAAGTTCTTGATTGCATAACTTTAAAGGGGCAGTAACTTTAAAAAGTAACAGTAGCATAAAATTCAAAAATTACTGCCCACATACACAAATATGCATGCATAAATTTTTATGCAGACTATCTTAATTTAATTCAGACAAACAATAACTGATCGAGCCAAATTTCAAGACATTCGAATAAAAAAAGACAATTTAATATGCCTTAATATTCATAACAAGGGGGACATTTTAAACTGCAATATAATTACAGCACAGCACTGGGATAGTAATATACATATAAACAACAGTAAGAACAATCAAATACTGTCAGCCATCTTCTTTTATATGACATCCTCAAAAATCATTAAATTCTGATATAATCGTGTTATCTTCGTGTATTCGAAGCCTGCAATAAAACCTTTTATAATCATTTAGGGTTTCATTTTTTTTCAAATTCCTTTCAGTAAAATGTTTATGCAATATATAAAATACTGATAATTTTTTTAAAAAAGGTTTACTTGGTTAGTGAAAAGATTAAGAGGAAAGTTGCTAGCTTTGAACTAGTTTCGCGTCACTTATTTATTCCATCCAAAAATACTTTTTGTTTTTTCTGGTGCCATTTTTACTTTAATTACATTTAACTTTTTTTACTTCTTTTTACTTGTTTTTTGTTGTTTTTAGGGATTTCTAAAACTTATTCTTCAATTATTTTGCTGCGCGTAGTCATGGGGCGAAATCGATGACGGTATTGTGTATGTTGAGTCGTGTGTTCCAATGCTGGTATTAAAGACACTAAGTGTACAGAAGCTAATGCACGTTTGAGCCTGTTAAAGCACAAAATAAGTGCGTGTTTTGAACATTCAAAGAGTGAGATGCCACCTCAGGTGTTATCCTCATCCGTTGACAGGATTTTCTAGATAATGAAATCAGTTGCCAATAGCACATCGTATAGCTTTTTCGTGAAATTTTAATAAACAAGCATATTTTCCCTCTTTATATATACAATGAAAATCGTTTAACATGAAACACTTAACGTACTGAAATATTTTTGTATGTTAAAGGATATTGAAAAAAAAACATACATTCAACAAGATTAAGTTTATTAGAGTACATTTTATTTACATAGATATGCATAAATGTACGTATTTAATAAAAATCAATGAAACAAAATCATTCACAAGAACTTAAATTTAATGCAAAATTTTAAAGCTTTCGTAAAAAGAAAACATTTTTTTGAGTTTTTGTGAAAAAGTAATCTGATATTTTTTTATTTGCATTGTCCTTTTCAGCATCAAATTGTCAACACATTGTTCGATGTCTTCCTTTTTAATCGTTATTTCACCATTGCAAGGGGGGTCTAAGTAACTGCGCATAATTTTCAAGATGTTCCTCATTTCGGGTGATGTGGGAACTGGAGCTGCATTACTCATTTAATTTTCATCGTCGGAGTCAATGTTATTTTTGGAGCTTTAAATAAACTCCAAAATGTCTTTGCATGCCACAATTTGAGCTGCACAGACAATATCACCATCTACTGCAATCCATTTTCAGATGATACAGTAGGACATTCCAATTATTCAAAAACCTTTCAAGACATTTTCGTAAGTGTCAGTTCAATTTCAATATTTTTATTCTCTATCTTTTCGTGCTATGGGAATTTCGTTTCGTGTTAAGAGAAAAAAGCCTGAAATACGTAGCAGTTTGTCGGGACTGTTCTATTATTTCGTGTTAACCGATATTTCGTCTTAAACGCTTTCGCTTTAAAAGTATTTTACTGTTTATATATGTGGGTTTCTTTGTAGCTTGAATATTATTCTGTTAATTGTTCTGTATATGTAATTCAATTACTTCTTGTCTATGCATGCGTTTGTGATAAAACATAAATACAAATGTTCAATATTATCAACATATACCCTCTACCACCAATCGAAGCATATTAGGGATTACGAAATAAACTTAATGATTCTAAACTGCCGTATTTATTTTAATCTAAGATGCACTTTTTTCCGATATTAATGTTATAGAAAACAGGTTTTTTTTTCAGAATCAAAGGCGGGAAGTTTGTTTTGGGGGGAGAAATTTAATGATACGGACGGTTTGAGCAATTACAAGTATATACATGTGCTTAAAAGGTTTTAATAATGGTAAAATAAATTAATTATCAACTTTTTAATTGTTATCATTGAATAATGTTTTTAATTTAATCGGATTTTGAAATAAATAATTTTTTTTACATCATTTTATTCTCTCACTAAACATGTTGAGAATTTAAAAGGATGACTTAGAAGTGATGGCAGGGATTCGAATAAATGTGGTATTTGCTATATAAATAATTCTACATGAAGAAATCTTAATAATATTTATATACACTACATTGAAACATAGACAAACAATAAATGTTTTATCGATTTTCTGCAGGAAATGAAGAACCAAGTATTCGTTACTTATATTTCTTTAACTACAACATTTCTTCCAGTCTTGATCTCAAGCTTCTTTGACCACGTGACAGTTGATAAAACGACTCGAACAACGGGAATGAGGTGCTCGGGAAATGACTCACAATCACGCTTTTGGGTAGCCAGAATACTTCTGAGATCATAAAAGGTCCTCTCTGATAATGTCTTTATGATGGGTTTCTCTTTATCGTTATAGCATTCCTTAGGAAGCTTACGCTTGAGTTGCCAAATGTACCCTTAGTAATTGCATACCGAGGATGCTGACTTGGGCCATGCTTATTACCTTTATAAATAGGTTGACTTTAAACATCCTGTTAAAAGAGGTTTCATGTGAAGTTTACCATATCATTATGTATGTATTTATTTTCTTGGTTAGAAAATGCGTCAAAAAATTCAAAAATATATTTCAATACAATGGGACAAGGTATGGATGGAACAAAAAAATTTAGAACATAAAATGAATAAATGGAGAAACGAATTTAATTTAATATTTTTGACATGAAAATTCCTGTAGAACGGAAAAGTACTTTTTATTTTAAACATTTTATTTCATTTAAAACGTATAAGACTGTTCAGATGCATGTTCCCTGTATATCTTTCAAAAATATGTGTTAATACTGAAATCTTTTAACTAATGTACAACACTATATCAAAAATAAGTTAACAGTTATGAATAGTTTTCATCAAATTTGCAGTTTTAAACTGTTACGAAACAGTTAATTAAAACTGTTACGAAATATCTCTTTATTATAGAAATACTTATAGTTTAAATGTTTATATAATAATTAAAATATTACAATATTTGATTACGGCAAGATACCAAATAGAGGGGCAATTCTATGGCACACAAATAAACTTTCAATGAGTTTAGTCATATGACCCCTATACAAATATTATTTTATACCGTAGGGTATTTTACGGTTTTGAAGATGCATATTGTCTTTAAGCAGTAATTTATATAGGTTAAATAGCGATACTAACATTTTAACTCGTTTTACGCACTTTCTGACCTTGTTGATTTGGAAGTTTCTTGGCCACGCATGTATGATAACCTATCAGATCTATTCATTTGCATTTTGTAACAAAACAACCAACACTGAAAGTTTCTATAATTTAAATGGCTTGTTTAATGATGTTAATTTTTTTTTTCTAAAATTCGAAATAACGTTTCAGATTTGAATGTTTTTACCTTATGAATGAAAACTACATACAGTGAAAATCATTTAACTCAAGAAACTGAGGGGACTGAAATATTTTTTCGTGTTAAAGGATATTGCAAGCAAAATTAAGTTTGTTATAGTAAATTCTATTACATAAATATGTATATATGCATGTATTTAATAAAAATTTTAAGAAAATAGAATTTAATACAAAATTTAGCAGTACCAAATCTTTACATATTTCCCTTTTGGTCCTCTGTTTTTCATCAACAGCCTTAAGCTACTCCGTTTTCATTTTAAGTGACATAGCAGGTTGCTTTCCTCCTGAGCTCTTTGTCAATATGCTCAAAAGAAAATTTCTCCTAAAATAGAAAAAATCGCAACCAAACTCACTGATTTTTACTTACACTGCGATGTATTCGTCAGCGAATTCTAAAGCAGCTGATGAGATATGAGATTCTTTGTGAGGCGTTTGTAAGAATAGAGGGTGATAGTAGCTTAGATAAACGAAACTGGTTCATGTCACAGGCTATTCTGAGGTTATTTCAAAGCCAAATTAGCATCCAATCTGCGAAACATAAGTACCACCTATCTTTAATTTCATGCCCCTCATAAATGTTCTGCAAGATTTAAGAGACCTGCGCAGTTTTACAAAATTTGTTCATTCCCAGAAGGTATATCTTTTTGTGTAAAGCAATTTTCTTTAAGAGAAAAAATACATAGTATTTCGTCCGGACCGTTGTATTATTCATGTTAACCAATATTTCGTCTTAAGCGTTTTCGCATTAAACGTATTTTACTGTATATAAATGGTATAAAGGCATTCAATAAACATTTATATAAAAGGTGCATATTGAAAATAATTTTAGAAAAATGCAGTCCTTCTTATTAGTTTTTCAATTATGTATTTATTGATGTGTTTTAGGACCTGATGATGCTGTTTGATCCTTATGTCTTTATATTCGTTATTTATTAAAACAGTTTTGGTAATTTTATTTATAATTATGTTTAACTCTATTTTCATTCTTGGTATTTACAATGCTGTTTGGTAATAAATTCAGAAAAAAATTAATTGACAATATTTCACATACATTTTTCCCTAAATTAAATGTGTATTTTTATATTGTAAATTATTTTATTGTAGTAGAAATTTTACTGGTATTGAAATATCTTACATGAACTAAATAAGAAACGTGTCACTCCTTTTTGTTAAATTAATACCTAAATTCTAAAAAAAAAGCAATTGATTTTTTTAAAGATTCTGGATAAAAACTTATATTCAATCTTAAAATTTTTCCATAGAATATTTGCGGGCAGTTTAAAAATCTGATTGTAAATATTTTTACAATTACCTAAAGAAACATCTAAAAATATCCCCAGAAAGTTCATTGGCCTTACCAAGTTTCAAGTCATTTGTTTCTCCATTAACTTGTATTGTAACGTTCATTTATTGTTAGTTTGGAATCTACAAAGCCAAGCTCTTTTCTATTCCAGCTAAAATTGAGATCAAAGTTTGAGGATTTCGTGCTTAACATCTCAACTCTAAGAATCAATATCCTGAGTAGTAATATCGCAGCACTTTCCTTTCAAGTAGGATGCTTTAATTTACGAATTTCATGTTTATACAATTCAAGTACAGTGGACAGATATGAACTGGTTGAAAAGAGCATTTATGATGTTCAATTTAATGCAATGTGACAAATTTCTAGCAATTGATAAAGCGGAAGATTTTTTTATATCGAAGCGCTTTTTAATTTTGGGCGCTAAAACACAAATATTTATCAACTTTTTTTATCGGCATTATTGCATCATCAGCTAAACTGGAAGTAACTAGTAGTGGCATTATGCAGAATAAAATAAAATTTATATAAAAGGAAACATACTTGAAATTCGAAAACATTAACAAAGCAAAAAGAATTACATTGTAGTGTATCATAGATGACCAATGCAACATTATTAAATTTATTCTATATTTGACACATTTATCAGGTTTTTCTAATATCTTTTTTCTAAATGTGCAATGGTTACACAAAAATGACTATTATAGACTCGGTAAAAAACAACCATTGAAATATCTTTGTATGCATATGGTTTTCTATTAATGTCAGAATTTCATAAAAAGAAAAAAATTCCTTTTATTCTACTGGGTTTTTCCCTAAAAAAACAGTATTTTGTGTAGGATATCCTGTTTTATTATTTGCAAATACTTCAATAACATCCTTAATATTGTATTAAATTTGTTGGTACAAAATGTGAAATATTTTTCAAATACGCATTATTACACGTTATACAAATATTAATAATATGTTACAATTATAAAACACAATTTCTATTAATTTAGTATGTACAATAAATTATTGTCCTGTTATATTTACACAAAACAATTTTTCATAATGCATCAATTGTTATCTCTCAAGTAGTTGACTTTTATTTAACTTACGTAGAACGAATCATTTAATTCATGTTCACCGATAATATTGTCTTTTTTTCGTAGCATTAATGAATATATTAATTGCTTTAATAAAATGTCTTTAATTCAATTTTTCGTATGAATAAAATACCTACTTTGAAATCAAGTATATAACTTGTACTTTTAATAATAAGATACAATTAAATAATATCAAAATTTACAGATGCACGTTATAGGCTAGGTATAATAATGATAGCTTTAAAAATAAAAAAAGAGATGAGAAAGCAAACAATTCGGCTTCTGCATATGTCGAAGTACAGTTTATTTAAAAAAAAACAGCATACTTTTTAATTTAAAGAGTTTCAGTTCTAAAAGTATAATGTATTTTGAAAAGCCTGGGATAATACTTCGAATAAATAACTTTGAAACAGGAGTTCATTTTATACGTACATTTTATGTTTATTCGTAAAAAGGGTGTTGCGCGTTATGCAGAGAGTATACCTTAAAATAAAAAATAAAATACTTGAAAGTGTAGATGTATATTACATGCTTCGGATTTTACTGTATAAAAAACGAACCTTTTTCATGATAGAAAAACTTATTTTATTTTAATATTTATATTTATCAAATTAAATTAGTAAATTTAGAAACATTTTCATTTCATTGTTTTAAGATACTTCCCTTTTAAAATACTGTATTGATAATAGTAATTAAATGTGGCATATTTTAAAAAAAATATGATTATTCCGTTATAGTGAAATTTACAAAGTTATAGCAATAAAATATCTAAAAATCATTTAGTCAAAATATTTATTGTAACTCTTTTAGAAGAAACTACTACCCACTCAAATACAAAAAAATATAAAATATTCGCTTTGAAACTGACTCATTTCTACTAATATTTTTTTAAAAAAACATAATGCTTATTTTACTTTTATGAAACAAATTTACCAATAAACGCATAGTAGTAGTGTTATTATGCATGCAGTCTAAAAGAAAGACAAACAAAATTAGATTACAATAATATGTATTTCATTAATTGTCCATTTTCGTATTATACTGCAGAAGTCTATCGCTTTTTTAAAAAAAAAAGTAATGATTTTAATTATTTTAAGTCCAAAAATATATGTTGAATTGAATTAGTATTTGATAACATGAAATGTTTAAATATTAAAGACGAAGCCTTATAACTTTTCATATGATATTATATCAACGTAATTAGAAACCCCTAATGTGCTCCCGGCATATATAACCATTTTGCACTAATCGTGCGTAAAGTTTCCTAGACGTATATGTCTGTCCTTCCAAAATACGATTTTTTTCATTGCGCTGATATCAGTAAAATTATTCAGGAAGCTTTGGAATGTAATAAAATGCCCTTGATAATGTTTCGAAGGATTTCCTAATTTCAGAGAAAAATTTCCTCATTTATGTATTTTCATTTCCCTCCAATACACCGCATACGCACGCCTATGTGGAAAAGGATGGCGCTGGGGGGGGGGTGAATCGTGTTATTTTAATCGGCAGTTAAGGGGTTAAGAATTCATATCTATACTAGCACACTCTGTGTGCTAAAATAGATATAAAAATTTGTGTCTGTATTATGCTAATCTCTGGAGGCTACTGTGAATAATCAATGACAGTGCTTACAAATCTAATATTTGAGGTAAGAAATTCAATGTTTCTTATAACATTGAATAAGTCGTAAGGTTTTTTACATATCTGGTATCAAAATTTCTTTTACATATTTTTCTCGAAAATAAATTTAAATGTAGTATAACTAATTCGCAAGGGATTTTCATGATTTAATAAACGTTTGTACAATTTAGAACTAAAAATATCAATGTAATAAGATGATTTTTATTGTGCTGTATTTAAATAGATATTATTTACATAATAAATTTTAGAAATATAAATTTTAAAACCGAATGGGCATGGAATTTTGTTTTCCATCGAAGAAAAAAAAACTTTTGTCAGAAATAAGTATAGAAATATTTTTCAACAAAAAAGACTCTACGCTTCTTTGGCATCACATACTTTGGACTCTGAATTCGAACATCAATCATTGTAAATGAGGTCAGAAAATTGCTAAATGCAGTGAATAGATTATTTATGACATTGCGGAAATCGAATTTATGAAACTTCAATTGTGATTTGGAAGAAATTGGAGTAACTTAATAAATATTCGAATTCGAACAGTTCTTCATCAGTATCTATTGAAATGTACATAAAATCTTTAAAAAAATTCATTAATTGGTTCTTAAATGAGAATAACAGTTTCACAAATTTTTATCTTTATACCAGAAAGATTTCAGAAATTTCTATACAAATGATAAACACAATTGTTCAGGTCTCGACGGTAAATTTATCAAATTTGAATTTAATATATTACTTTCATTAGATTAATCAATTTTACGATAATTGTGGCAATAAAAATAAAATGCTGATATTTTTCTAAGCGGTTTCTTTCTAAAAGACTACGTTATTAATAAAATTAATTTGAAATAATCATTTTTAAAAATGTATTGAAGAGTTAACAAAATTCCGAAACTGAATATAATTTGATAAATCAATTAACATTTCTTTTGCACTCTAGAAAAAAAATTGTTTTCTTTTTAAAAATAACCATAATTATATAAAAAAAAACAACATTACTAAGTATTGTAATGTTATATATTAAAATTGCATTTATATAAAATTTTCCTATGGGTATAACAACAAAACTGATATTGCATATTGATTTTTAATGGACAAAAATGAGTTTCTATTTTCAATATATATATAATTAATATACCACTTATTTTTGCTTCTGGTTTTACCAACTTAACACGTCATTTTTAACGGTTATTTAGCGTGGTTGTTCTCGTACGTACAGTTCTTTTTTCCGCTCTCCAGTTGTTTGCATTTTTTCATGTAAGTTTTTGCTTCATTATTCTTTTTCAAAATTATTTTTATTTGTATTTTGTTAAGATTCATTTCCTTTCATATTTTCTATTATTTTTATTTTATTTTTCTGTTGGTTGAAAATTACACGTGGCTGGTTTTAGGCCTAACTTTTCAATATGATTAAGTTTTCCTGTTATGGCTAAAATTTCTGCTGAACGGGGAAGGTTGGATCCATAAAATATATTTAACCTTAATTTTGCTGGTCAGCAAAGGCTTTAGAAATCATAATAGGTCTTCATTTTAGTCTATTGACTATTTTAGTTTCTTACATTTTAAAGTTCTAATTCTGTTCCATGTTATACATACGCTTTGTTAAATCTTCTACAATAGACTTTTCCATCATTTTTAAAGTTGTGTTTCTTGAAATCTGGTTTAAATCTTCTAGCTTTGTTAGTGATATAATTTTGTATTATCAAATTTATTGTGCCATGTATTTCTTTCATTTTATGTGGTACTATATATATATACATAGGAGTAAATCTGAAAACAAGATATATTACGCTTAATTTAATGTACCTAATTTTTTAAAAAGTGTTATATATATGTATATATATATATAAAATCTGAAATAAAATGGGTAAAAATACTATTGATGTTTTGTAATTTTTTCCCTGAGATTTTTGTGAAAGTATTCATATAAAGTCCGATTTCAAATTAAACATGGGATATCATAATATATTGTGTTAAATCAAATTAATATGAAAATGTATCACTTGTTTGTAGTATTTTTAATTATTTAGTTAGAATATGTTTGTCCTGAGATTCCAACAACTGACTTTTTCGATGCTAGGAAGTAAAAAAGTCAGTTGTCAGTCTCAAAGTAAAATACAAGAGTTCACTAAAACATAAAACCAAAGGGAAAAAATGACAATGGTAATAATAATTTAATTTCTAAGAAACAATTATTTTTTAAAAAAACAAGACTTTGTAGTATGTATACTAATTACAAATACATGCAATGAAATGTTATAAATATTAATGTAATAGTTTAACTTTTATCACACTATGTTAATTAATAAAAAAACATTTTAAAAACTGAATTTTATTGGAAGTTTAATAACTAATCTTTTTTTTAATAATTTTTATTAAAGCTCAAAATTTATGAAAAGTAGCAGGGTTCTTTTAACAACAATGGCCATTGTACTGCATAATTTTAAAATCGGTATTCTGAGACCATTTTAAATGCAAAAGATTTTTTTTTTTCATTCTAGTATTTCAATATTGTGTTGAAAGTTTTGTTATTTGCATCTCTCCCGTCTTCTTCGAGAATGCCACAAACCTTTGAATATTTATAAGGTTTCTTAAAACACAAATGTCATGCAAAATATGAGATATTAATTGATAAAAACGTGCACCTTAATTATTGTTTAATATAATGTTTATGTATAAGTTTGTTTCAGCAATGGGTGTTTTATTTAAAATCATTTATATATAATAATCAGAAGCATAGCCATTTAAATGGAGCAAGTGTTCGCCCCTGAAAGAAACACATAACCTTATAATTCTTTAAATACAGAATGATTTGTGGTAGATTACTTCAATCGCCATACCAAGATAAAATATATTAAGGAATTATATATTATTGATAAAGTTCTCAAAAGAAAATTCTGGACGGTAACCTAAATACACATAAAGCAAAATAACAAGAAAGAGCGGAAAGAGTGGAACAAACTTGCATTCTGTACTTTGAGACGTGATCAGTGTGAACCATGTTGGATAGAAAAATGTGAAAACGAAGCTATACAGAACTTCTACAAAAGAAGATAGATACAAAATATTCTCATCTAAGTCACACTGGAAGTGACTCTAGAAAAAACAAGATATATAAGTACTTTATGTGAAAGCACATACACATATACCTGCATAAATATTGCCATTAAGTGCCATTTTTGTTTCGAATTATTCAAGTTTGTAAAATTAACTACAAACCTTGTAATTTTTTCCCTTTCTTTGTAATGTGGGTTCCATACTTATTTCTTAGTGATATTTTGTATTTCTTTGAAATTTATAAATGTTTTAATAAGAAAAAAAATTCCACTATTTAGGTAAATAGATTAATGATTATTTTCCTGGATTTTTAATTTGTATCAGAAAGGATATTACGAAATTTATGAAGCTGCAAGCTAGGAAAAAAATGGAAATAATATGAAACTGTGATCCCAATTCATTATATTTTTATCATTTTAGATTTTCATTTTTTGTGCATTTTATTTACTGATTATGCTAAAATTTAAATTCCTTTTGAAGTAATACAGTATTTGTGAAACTTGACCTAATGTGGAACAAGGGGTGGCATAGTTTGTGTAAATGCCGGGTTATCGAGAATGTGATTAAAAAAGTGTTTCTCAGAAAATATTGCACGGCATATGGATGCATTGTTTTCTTGAAAATATAACAGAAAATAAACTGTCGAAATTTCCTTAAACAAAGGAAAAGTACGTACTTTATTAATGCATAGAGCATTTACTACATTAACAGGAAAATTAATGAATGCATATTATACAGAAATTTACTTAATCAGACAAACCTCAGAAAAGTACTTCATAAAGCCGCACTTCTAAATCTGTGGGGTGCGTCCCCTTTGGGGGGCGTGATAACTCTTAAAAAGTGGCACGAGCATATTAAACAAAAGTTGCTTTTTTAAAAAAATTATTAATTTACTGAAAGTAAACAAACAAAATACATGATATGAAAAAATAAAATCATATTTACTCTGATGTAATACACTTATAAATGTATCAGTACGCTGCACAATGTATTTTATAATTCGTTTAAAAATAGTAAGTTTAGAACAAGTTTAATAATTACCAGTGACCCCATGTTCTTATCACACACACACACACACACACACACACACACACATATATATATATATATATATATATATATATATTAAATTATATATAAATATTAACATTTATCTTAAAAATGTGTACGGTTTATAATTAATCCCTAAACTGTCGATTAAAAGTTACGCGATTCTCTCGCCAATGCCATCGTTTTCCACGTAAGCACGCGTAAGTGATGCATTGGAGGAGGGAAAGGAATAAAGAAGTACATCCTCTGAAATAAGTAAGTCTTTTGCAAACACTGTTAAGGTCCCTTTATTGCATTCAAAAGATTTCGGAATAATTTTATGAATAACAGTGCATATAATAGATCATACTTCGGAAAGACGTATATATGCGTCCTGGGCAATTAACTCTTTGGATGAGTGAGACGTTTATATACGTCGGTGGCAATTAAGAGGTTAACGGTGTATTGTAGCTTTAGCGTCAAATATATTATATTTGAATTCAATATATTGTTATTGTATGGAGGGGGGGCTGGTGCATGATGAAAATTATAATTGTATATTGTGTCGCAAATATTAGAATTTTAAGAAGCATTGTCATAAAGACATAAAGCTGTCTAAAATGAAATTTAAGTAGCCAACTATGCAAAAATCAGCTATATTTTTTTAAGAAGTGCGTATGTTATATTGTCTTCAGTACTGCACTCTGTGTTTTGCTGATTCATAACAAAAACGTCGAATTAACAACGCTTCCATTACTAACGCACCTTGTTGATAAAAATACTTAAAGGTGGTTTTGACAGCCTTTAGTCCCTCATTTTGTTATAATTTAGGAGTTTTAACGGTGTTCTGAACTTTAATGTTTCCATCATTTTCCGGAATTTTTTCATTCATTGTGAGAACATCAATAATTTCTGCATTGGACATAATGCCTTGTTCGCTATAATTCTGTAACCACTGTTTTTTCGACCTGCAAGGGTGTGGCTGAGTAATCCAAACAGCTGGGTTATCGAGTGTCGAGTTTTTGGGACTTGCTGTAATACTTTTTTGAAATTAATGAAAAGTAGCAATGGCAAAAGAGTTTAAAACTTACAAATTTGTATTATGTGAAGTTGAATATTGAAATGAGTGAGCTTCTAGTTTTAATAATATAGAATACATGCTTAAAAATACATATGCAATTTATTTCAAAATTACATTTATGATTTTCATGCTATAAAAATGATGATATACTTTTGTATTGTTTGAGTACTCAATTTATATAAAAATTAAAGTGAGTAATTGCACAGTTTATGAGCCATATGATTTTATTTTTAAAATTATGACTTATTTATAGTGCAAAATAAATGCAAACAAAATAAAAAAAACTGAAAATATTACTTCAATTTTGCTAATTATTTTAAAATCTATACTGTAGCAGCAGAGTAAATATATAAGACTGATTGAAATTAAAATTTCCAATTTATTTTGACATTAATATGATCCATTTATATTATTTATTAATATATTTTGAATATTATAAATTTTATACTAATATTTAGAAATATTTCTTCAAAATTTAAAAATAAGAATGTGTGTGTTTTGAGCTTTTTCTTTAATATATAGCTGCTTTATCATAAAATTTAATGTAATTAAATTATTTCAATAACTTATAACATAGAGTAATAATTGTATTACTATCACACACAACCGGAACTAATTTCATTAAAAAATTAAATATATTTTACTATTTTAATTTTGGAAGTAAGAAGTGAAACATTGTTACTTATTGGTATTGAAGCAACAAATATGAAAATTTTTTGTGTTACGGCCTTTTAAAAAAAAGGTTTCCTTTGCATGTATTTCTGCAGAATATTTCCAATATGTGTTGTCAGACCTGTCTTAACATATGCCTCTGAAACTTGGAGAATGACAAAAATGGAGGAATGCCCACAAGTGTAATTTTTTAAAGTAATATATTGGTGGTATAAATGAAAGTAGTAATTGGAGAAAAATTTTCGATTATGAGCTAAACTGCTATACAAAGAATTTTAATTTAGTATATACATTAAAATATGCATGATGCGGATGCATGATAATATAACAATTAAAATGTATTATATTTCCTTTTAGACTTACCTGGAAATAGAAGGCGAAGAAGGCTGTGGTTGAGAGGGAGTGAATCGGTGGAAACTGATTTTATTGCAATTAATAAACAAACTGCAGATGGAAAAAAAATAGGAATCGTCATGGAAAAATTTTCAGAAGAAGGCACTGGATCATAATTGGAATGTTTAGTCATTTATGATGATTATGATTTCGAGCAAATTCGATGATCTTCGTGATTTACTGGTATTTCTTAAAAGTCATCTACTGTAGATGACTTAACTATTTGCTGACACATTTTATTTTTAAATGCAATGAATGGGTTTGTTCTATTACTATTTTTTGTTCCATGTTTAAAAGAATATACCGTATTTATTTGAATCTAAACCACTATCGATTCTAAGCCACACCCGAAATTCTCAACAAAATTTTGTGAAAAATGAAAAATAGAGTAAAATGGTTTATTGATCTCCAGTTTTACGAAATTAAAAGGAAAAAAAATTAGAACTAATCAAAAGTGAATGTGTTTAGTTATTTTATCACTATTATAAATATTTAAATACATACATTAACCTAAAATTGCTCTAAATATCCCATCCAACAATATTATTTCCTTCTATTCTAAGCCGCACTTTTTCAGTAGCATTAACATTGGAAAAAATGCGGCTTAGATTCGAGTAAATGCAAACAGTTATTTTTATATATATACAGAAAAATAAGGGCAAAAAGTGGGAAAATATAAATTATAACTTTCTAATACTATTCAATTGTTTCTGTACCCAATATTTATTTTATATTAACTCTTAAAAGAAGATGGAAATGTTTCATTAGGTATAAATGAGCATTTAATTTTATGCAACAGTTTCACAGATAATGAATATGCAAAGATTAACAACTCGTTATAGCTTTCAAGTTGCAAAGCCATCATCGAAATAACTGACCTCCCACAGATACCCTTCTCTTCATCAAAGCAATAAAGACCTAAACAAGTCCTGGAAGCATGGATAACCCAAGGGAAAGAAGGAAATTAGACGTTTCGGAACAAATAAGGAGTTAGTGGAAAATCAGATTTTCTTGTGGTTGACAATCGGTGAATGCTACGATGTAATTACTGGGCCCATAAGAAATTAGATTGCCTGGGGACGATTCTTCTTGTGGTGGAACTGTGTTACTGAGTATAGAGATAATCCTTTAATACGTAACTGGTTAAGTAAGGTTTCATGAACAGGAAAAAAACTAAGACCTGAAAGTTTCCTTCAAACACATATGCCATTTTCCTCAAGGCTTTTCGACAACAATGCAATAAAAAAACTCAAACTATTTTTAAGAGTAAATGCTATTATAATAAGAACCTTAAAATTTTTCTAAAACATGTAAAACTGTTCTTCGTTGATTCCGGATAAATATAAACAAACCTAAACTGTTCTATATATATAAAACTAAAATATCCTATATAAGCCATATGCTGGTAAATGTGTTACCAAAACGCTGTGCAGGATTTTAATTAAAATCGAAGGATTTAATTAAAATTTGTTGCTATAGATTTCTCTCTTTTCACAGAATTTTCACTGACATTTTCATATTTACAAAATATTGATTTGATTAAATAATTATTTTGATTTTAATCTCAATACCAAATAAAAGAAAGATTTACAATATAATTTCGATGTTAACTTTTTGCAACACACAATTTATATTTAGAACTATTTAATTACAGTTCATAGATATCCAATACTACAGGATATTTTATGATTATATCCAAAAAATGTTTTGCGGTTTTTTCCATTAATGTTTGATAAATTTGATTTTAACGAAATAAATTTAAAGGACAGGATGATAGCATTGCTTAGATAAACAAATGAATTCTTAATAGTGTAGCACTAAAAAGTACATAACCTGGTATTTTTGAAGAAATTTGTCTCCGTAAAACTTAAGAAGAAATGAAAACAATGTATTACGAACAATTTCAAATATTCAAAAACCTTATCTCGCCATCTAAAAAACTTATTTACACAGTCAAATTTTTGTTTGTGAAAATTCACTATACGTCAGTTGTGAATTTCGTGGTCTCATGGATTCGGAGTACCGTTTTTGTCAAGTTTGAGCCTGCTAAGGGCATAAATACACAGAGGAAAAAAATATTTGGAAAAAAGCAGAAGCGAGTCGAGGTCTGTTGTACTAAGCCTATGCCAAAGCTTATTTTTCGGATTCACTTCGTGAGATGATATCACGTCACAAAGAGAATTCAGTACCGACACATAATTAGTCTGAGAAAAGGATTGACCACAAGGCAACCTAAGTCAATGGTGATATCATTAAATAAAATATTTTTAACTACATAATGTAATTACTGTCCGTGCTGACATTCGAATTCTGGAATACTGACAACATTAGCTGAATCACTGTCGAGTTTCATGGCTTTATGGATTAGCATTCCTCAGTTTTAATTCACATGGATCTTTAAGGAAATAAGAAACCTATTTTTGTTACATCTATCCATTTTTTTCCTATACATCTGATAATTATCTTTCATAAAGATCTGGATAAAATTTTAATAAAATCTGGTTGGTTGTGTGAAAGCATTCCAAACGATGATAGGAAACCTCAAGAAATACGAATCTCAGAAGACCATATGCTCACCAGTAATACTAACTAGACAGCTTATTCATGATACTATAATTAGTATGCTAAGATACGTACTGTTATTTCAGAACAATGATCAAAAACAATTTCGTGTTTAATTTTACACTGCTTCTTGATGGGAAAAATACGTTCAAGCGAAGCAATGCGACTACTGCTGTTCGCAGACTGAAAAAATGCTCGCGGTAGATTCGCACGAATGAAGAGGCTTCGCTGAAACTGAGGCCTATTTGAGCAAAAGATAAATCGTTTACAAAATGTATTGAAATGTAGAGCAGCGCTGAATGATTGCGTTGCCTTGATGAAGATACGTTAATGATAAAGCTAATTTTGAACCAAAAAAACTGTGTTTTCTTTGTTAGGCCCGGGACTTTTCAGCCCATGTGTTATTAGTCTCTCACACTATAAAATGTGATGTATTTGGTCCACCTATATTATCTCGACTGTGCTTAAAATCTAAAGTAGTTAAATATAATAATTTAAACTCGTGAAGTAAGTTATGACCATAGTTCTATTAATTTTAAAATCCCAGCTTCCATTTCTTTTTATCTAAAATAACACCTGATGTAATTAGAAATTGGAACCTTTTAAAAAGAATTAATGAGTCATTGAAACCTGAATAAATAGTATAACTGGACATGAAATTGATTTATGGGTCACAGTGACTTGAACAATACGTTTCTGCAAGCCCAAAAGTTTGTTTCAAAACTTATTTAGTCTTAAGATCAACCATTTGCTCAGAGCGAACTAAAACAGTTATTTGAAGTCAGAAACAAAACTTTAAAATTTGGCAAGTATAATCTAAACATATCTTAGTTAAAATAACTTTATATGTAAACCAGCTAAAATAAAACGTATTTTTTAACTATCTAAAATACATCTAGAAAATAATGGAATTTGTATAATATTCATTAAAATTCTAAAACATTAGTTAAAACACACTACGTTTGATTATAATACAACTTGTTCAGAAATTCAAATAGGGATTCAATTAAAATTATATTATGTATCTCAGTATTATAGCTACAACTTTTCCAAAAAGTAAATAATTTACTCTGGCATAATCTTCAATGTTAAATTCCAAATATTGAGATTCCGAGCATTAGTGTGGGCCCACTACATCGCATCCTTTTATGGTTGACATGTTAATTTTATGAAGGATACTTACATAAAGCTCTGTTTAGGATATTCTAGTCAATCTAAACTATATTCTCTTAGCAAGCTATTTAGGTGCAAGCCATTTAACATGATTTATATGAAAGTGAAGCATTTTGGCACAAACTATCTCCACGAATCGTTTCAAGTAGAATTTCCTTAACGTAACAGAATATAAGAATTTTCTAGGAAGGTATGCAACTGTTCTATATTAGTGAATTAAATATGTGTTATTAAATAATATATTTCAATATTTACACAATAATATCTTTTCACATTATGTGTTTCAATTCAATTATGCGAGAAAGATTTTTCTGACATTATACTCCTATTCAATGTATTACAAATAAATATTCTTATTAACACTGTATATTATATTATTTTTATTTATTAATAATATGCAAAGATAAATAATTTAAAATGAATACAATGCAAATACATACTGAAACTTAATGTAATTATCAATTAATTATTTAATGCGCGTGAACAAATCCATGGTCACCGCATTAGGAATTTATCTCAATACGTTCTCATTACGTTTTTTCTAATTGATTAGTGGATACGGTAGCCGAGTGGTCATGATCATAAACTCGTGGCTGACGTAGTCAGGTGACAGATTCAAAGCCACTGAAGAGCCACCATGTAGAGCCGTTGAAGCACGTTAAATCTATCGGAGCGTCTGAGTAGTCACTTAACCATGGTGCATGATTATAAGGTCCATCACCATTAGCTCTCATGTTGCTTCAGAGTACGATACGAATTAAGAACAAATAAAAATTTAATTGATTCAAATCAATTAATATATTATTAAAATATCCATTTAAATTAATTATAAATTAGTCTAATATGATTAAACAACATTTTGAAAGTTCACTGCTGCTCCAAATGTAAGAAAATACAAAAAAAAAATGATAAAAAAAATTAGTTCTGCATGAATTCAGAAATTCGGTTTGATACAGACCTGAATTAATCATAAAATCATGAATCTAAAACAATCAGAAAAAAAAATCTCCTTCATACACAAATCACAAAACTCGTAATAATACAAAATATTATGCGTATATATAATCAAAATTTCTCTACAAGAGAGAGATGAATTAACATGATTAATACTTAAAAGAATTGCAATTGCATGATAATAAGACAACATAATTTAAAAGGAGATATGAAAAATTGAAATACCAGAGTAAAATATAAAAATATAAAAGAATGGATGCAACAGTATTATCAACATTGCTGACTTAGGACAGCTTGTATACAAAAAAATTCTCTTAAAAAATATTTCTCTGTATAAAAGTGGGGTTGAACATGTTTTTGGCCAGCCAACCTTCCCCCTTTCTGTTAGGAATACCAAGCAAAAACCAATTGGAAATAATGGATAGGAAATCTAAATCCATTATGAGAAAAAAGTAACTTACCTAAAAATTGCCTACAGAAATGCAGAGCCCGCGCTAAATCTGAGTACAATAAACAAGTTATTGCCAGAATCTGGACCCAAATACAATTTCAAAACAAAGCAATGGCTGAAAAATAGCACTTAGCAAAAGTATGAAAAGAATAGAAATAATAAAATAAGAATTGTAAACATACTACCATTATCTTAGAGACTCTAAGATACTATGATTTAAAAGTTATAATAAATTTTAAAAAGTAATTTTATCTAAAACTAGAAATCGGGGGTATTTAAAACTATCTAGGAAGAATAATAAATCTATAATATTAACCTGTTAAAACTATGGAAATTTAATCCTTACTAATTAGAATTTCTTTATTCAAATATCTATTAATAACATTAATTGGGAAGTTTTGAATTAAACAGTATTAAGTAAAATGTTTATAGTTTTTTTATTTTTTCTGATTTATTTGAAAGTAGAAATTTATTGCGTAGTGTGTAATTAATAACAATATTTCTGAATATAGATACATGCACATTACTCTCCCAATGCGGTACTTTTATAATATTGAAATTAAAGTCTTCTCGTTTATCATAAATATTTGTAACTATTATATTATATTTTAATTTAATTTCTATATCAAGAAAATTTGCTTCATAATTGTTACTATTTGTCTGTATTAAATTAAGATATTGTCGATAAAATTAATATTAGTTTTAAAGTTGTCTTGCTTGCCAAAAATGTGATTATATCATCTATATAACGAAAAAAGTAATATACTAAGTTGTCTGTGAAACTATTTTCAAAATAATGTAAATATATATTAGCTAGACAGTTGCTAGCTGGACCACCTGGTTGTAGACCATTAATATGTTGATAATAATTACCATTATGATAAACATAATCCTCTTTTAGAACTAACCTAAGTAGAGAACCAAAACTATCATATTTGACATTATCAAACAAATTATCTTTATGTAATTTTATAAGTGTTTTTATCATATCATCA
>BMAO01039238.1:0-24498 GCA_019973975.1 Trichonephila clavata
TATAATAGATCAAATTAGCTAAAAAGGAAATGCTTGACAATTTTAACTGGACATAACGAACTCGGAGGTAATAACACAAATCTAATGAAACTTTCATTTTAATATTTCTTTTACAGAAAATATACAACAAAACGTATTTTTGCATGTCAAAAAAGTATTGCAAAATAATAAGTAAAATGTGAGAACAAAATCAGGATATGTTTAATACTTTGTATGCATATCCTTTTGCATTTATAACAGCTTGTATCTATTTCTCATAGTGAAAACCAAAGTCTTGGTTGTCTATTGGGAATTTGTGCCATTCTTGCAGGAGTATAGGCTTAAGTTCGTCTTTACACGAAATTTTATGTTTCCTGACTTCTACGTCCAATTTGTGCCATAAATTCTCATTGGATTTATGTCAGGCGATTAAAGCGGCGTCTTTAACTGGCGAGGAGAGTTATACAGTAACTACTCTCGGTGAGGTTCGCTGTATGCTTAGGGTCATCGTCGTGTTGAAACAAAATGATGTTCCCAAGCCAAGTTTTTGGGCACTGGATTGCAAATTATGCGCAATATGTCGATGTACGCACACGCGTGCCGTCATAATACCATCATGAAGCACAGTTTACCAACTCTGTTTGCTGCCATACAGCCCAAACTAAGACGCTCCCTCTACCATGTTTCACAGTCTGTGTTAAATGTTGTTTTTCCAGTTCGGTGTTTGGCTTTTCTCCACACATATTGTCGTCCATCACTCCCAAAAAGTTAAATTTCGATTCGTCGGAAAAAATAACTGTGTTCGAAAACTTATCTGATAAATTAATGAGATTTTGCAAAATCTAATATCTTTCTTCTGTTTCTTTCCGGAATGAAAGGTTTCTTTTAGCTGCCTTTCCATAATAACTTTTCATGTAAAACATTCCGTGTAGTCTGTACACTAAAAGTTTTATGCGAAGTAATCAGTAACATCTTTGGCTAACTGGGTGCACTTATTTTGTGATTTTTCTTAACCTCTTTGATAATGCTACGTTTCCCCTTGCAGAAAATATTCCAGGTCGTCCACTTCTAATCTTATTTTCTGTGGATCCTGTCTCGTTGAACTTTTTTACAACACTTCTGACAGTAAATAAACTTATGTTCAGTTGTATTCCTATAGCACGATAAGTTAAACCCTCATTTCTGAGCTGTATAATCATGTTTTTAACATAACATCCTCTTCGATTTCGAAGCCATTTTATCACAGCATTAACAAAATAACGTTTTAAAAATTTTGAAATTTCACTGCAGACTTTATACTAACAGGCTTTCTTATCAGTCTAAACACGTGACCTCAACATGACAAAATTTGCATAACAGTTAGAACTTTGCCAATACTTTGACATGCAAATTTACCTTTTTGTTGTATATTTTGTGTAAAAGACATATTAAAATGAAAGTTTCATTAGATTTGTGTGTTTATTACCTCCTGTGTTCGTTATGTCCAGTTAAAATTGTCAATCATTTCCTTTGTTAGCTAATATGATCAATTATAGACAATTGCCAATACTTTTTTTATCCACTGTAATATGACTGTGTCGTTTTATTACTAAATAATATAAATTGAAATCGCGTATCAGTAAATTAACATAGACAATGAGATTTGTTTTTAGAATCTTTCTAATGGGGTATTTATAGTTATCTAGGTAAATTCTTGCTGTATTTCTTCAAGAATGTTCCCGTCTTATTTCGAGATTGTTTAGGTCTTATAAGTTTTCGCGAAATTTTTTTCTACAATCACCGATTTCTGTTATGATTTAATACACTGTATTAACGTGCACACAAGTGGGATCTAATCTTGGTGCGTCCCTTGGTGACAAAACATTTGGCACTAAAAGTAACGATAAGTTCGTCAAAATTAAACAATCTTTTCAAAATTAATAAAAAAAATTGTATATAAAAAAATTGAGTTGATTTTTTTGGGGTAACTAATTTGATGTCTGAGTGACACGCACCAAGCGCTGTTTGGTACGATTAAGGAATCGTGATAAGTAGCGCTTGTTTGTTGTCTGATAAGGAATCCAAGATGGCAGTTTAGCGGGAAAAAAATCGCCAGGAAAATAAATAAGTGTTAAGAACTGTTTTGAAATGTATTTCAACATATTTCAAAATAAAGGATATAGGAATAGATTGAAAATATCTAAAATCAATCAATGAATATAATAAAAATTATGTACTAATAATAGTATTACATAATATATATACCATAAAATCCGGCGTATAACGCGCACACCTATACTTTCTAGCTGCAATTTTTAAGTATATTCGCCGTATAATGCGCACCCCCATTTTTACGGTAAACCTGAAATGTAGTGCTGAACACTCTAGTGTGTTTGGAAGTAATTTATTCGAGGAATTATTTAAAGCTTTAGAAGAAAATAGTATAGTTCTAGAACTATAGCACTTTAAGTTCAAGAAATGTAATTTCTTTATATGAACGATATTTCGATCTATGTAGAAATCTAATTTTTTTTCTATGCTCATCTGTTATTTAATTTTAAAGTTCTAATTTTTATACCCGGTGTATAACGCGCACCCGTAAATTTCGATGTTATTTTTTGTATTAAAAGTGCGGGTTTTACACCGGATTTTACGGTAATAATAATCGTATAATATAACTTAATACTAACAATTATAGATAACAATCATATAATGCGATATGATAGTTATTTATAATAATCGATCAAATAGTAATTAAAAAAACATTAAACATAATGTAATATAATAATTACATCTCATATAAAATAACTATAAATAACATATGTAGTAATATTTATACATAAATATAATAAACACTTATAAAAATACATATTACACATAATATATATCTTTTATATTATATTATAAATAAAATAATTACATAATATATATTAAAATTAATAAGGAATATCAATTAAAAAGTGTCGAAAACTTGCAGTACTCCAAAAACTGGAAGTTCCTTCATGAGAGAATTTCATTGAACAAGGAACATTCACAAAAAAGCATTATTAAAAAGTAAAATAAAGTGAAAATGCGCTATTTATAGCAATGGGGTCGATTCATCACTAGAGGGCGCTGCTATCGTGGCCATCATCACGTGATTAACAACGTGCGATCATGTAAACAAATAACAGTTGACTGTATGACACTTGTGGTTGCGCGATAACTTTCGAATTTTCAAACATTATTATTTTATATTCTTTAAATTCTTTTTAGTACTTCAAAATAGTTTTAATATATTTTCTACTTTTTTAGTTTTTGTATTGTGACCAAATATATATTTCATTTTAGTTTATAGTATTAGATTTAAGTTTATTTTTTCTTCTATCCTTTGGCTTCGAATTTTTGTATACTTTTAGGTTTAGTAATTATTTTTTTATTAGTGCCAGCCATATTGTGATTAAAAAATTATGCAACGCTCTTTTGAACAAATTGCTTCTTGAAATTGGATAAATCTACTAATATTGCAAATCATCATGTAAGCGAGTTTTTCCTAGAAAAATTCGTGCAGACTGTAAATAGGGAGTGACTCGCCAAAACAAAACATTGTTGTGTCTACAATGTCTGTCAGCAAGAGCGATTAGTTAATACTTCGGCTGTTGAATAGGACCAAAGACTGTTAATCAATTTATTATGATGATTGGATAATAAGAGATTCCATGTAAATGTATAACCGTTACCTGAATAAATTGCTTATTTGTATTTCTAGACACTGTTAGTTGTGTCTGAGTGCTGTGAAGACCTCCTGGGATTTCGTAAATTCTAGTGTTGTGGCATTTCTAAGGATTGTTTTAAGTTTTCATTGCTCCTGACCCATTCTTTGTAAGCGCAGGTATTTATTTCTTACCGAATTTGTGACATTGATTATATTTTTTTTACATAGACACTTCTTGTAATTACAAAAAAGCTTGTGAATTTAACTGTTATTTTCTAATATTCATATAAAGTTTCCTTTTTGCTGTTCTTGAAAACTCATTTCAGTATTATTATTAGGACATCAAAGTTTTTAATCTTAATAATTTTTTATTTTTTAAAATTGTAAGGAAATATTTGTTTGCTTTACATCAATTAGACAATTTATATGCAATTCAATAACTCATAAGAAATAATTTGTAATAAAGAATAATCCAATAAAATTTAATCATTATTCCTAAAAATTATGTATTAATATGATTCTTTCTTTAACTTAATAGTGTAAGAGTATTTTCTTTTTTAAACTTTGAAGACAGTGTCTAAAGGGAAATTTCTAAAAGAAATTTCAAACCTTTGTACATGATAATTACTAAGTAAAGTCAGACAATCAAAGCTGGCAAATGTGTTATTTCATTACAGATTCATCATATATTTCGAAAAATCTTACTATGTCTTGGGAATTTTTATAGAACAGTTTAAAAAATTGGTGTACAATAACAATGTTTCAATTTTATGTATCCATATTAATGCAAATAAAGATTGAAACTGACAAAAAAAAATACTCTTTTGGAATAAATCTTAAAAAATTTTCTTCATAAATACATAATGAAGCAATGTCACTGATAGTCTTTCAAAAGAATATGAAAATGCATTTTTTAAATTACAATGAATTTTTTAATTAAAAATAAAATTTTTACATGCTTCACTTGTATAAAATCATGTAATATTTAAATTAAATGTTGATAAATGACGTAAGTTAAATAATTTTAATTACTAATTTTAACTAGCTAACAAAAATTTTGTATGCTCCAAAATGTAAAAATTTTCATGAAAATAATTTAGCATGTTTCAAACAATTTCTAAAATTAATCCCATATTTTAGTATGATTAGTTTTTTTTCTGCTCATGGGGACAATGATTTATATAAAAAAAATTCAAACATTTGTAGGTGATAATTATTAAGACTATCAAAGTGCTAAATGTTATTATTTTACAACATATCTTTAAAGGCTTCATAATGTATTGGTACAAATCATACTATTTTAAGGCCACACAATGTGCTAAACATTTCAAAAACAATTTTGACATTTTCTTATGGCCCATATCATTGAGAAGCTTGCCACCAAATTTCAGATTTGATAATAAATTAGTTTTAAAGATATTTGAAGAGCTTAGGTTTTGGTTTCAGTTTCATTTTAAAGCAGTTTTCCACTCTTAAATTGAAAGAAAAACATTTTTGAGCCCAATCAACTCTGAAATAGTTAATTATTTCAGTTCTCATTTCTAAAAGTATTTCTGCTTTTGTTTTGAGTTCTCATAGTTACTTAATTAAGATTGTTTTCAAAGCTAATTTTTGTTTTATAAATAGTCTATATAACTTGGAAGCTTTATCATTAATTTTTTCTTGGTGGTTCAAACGTTCTCAGGTTGCTGTGAAAAACAATATTTTGTAGAGATGGAACACTACTCAAAATGATGCATCTAAAAATCGCCCTCAGCTAATACTGCAATTAGACTTCTGATTTCAAGTATTGCAGATAAAACTGAATATTCCCATGATGTATCTAACTGCATGATATTATATTATAATACTATATTTTAGTACTTTAAAGTTGTGCAATAAAACTCAAACTTGCTAAACTGTACCCCAATTTAAAACTGAAAAAAGTTATTTTTTACAAACCTGATGATTTCTATGGCTAAAGTTATTATTATTTTATACATAAATACTTTGTGTTTCAAACAGTGCTGGTTTAAGCTCATTTTGAGCACTGGGTGCAGAAGATCTACAATTTTTAACAACAAATTCAATACTTTTTTAAACGTGTCTTTGTGTAAAGTGCCTATAACATGTTGATCTACTTTTTAAAAATTAAGGGAATGTTTACTCAGAAAAGGTGCAATAATTTCAGAAATTCAATTTAATTATCCTCAGTTTTAAATATATTTTTCTTCTTATTGAATTACATATAAATTATAAAAGTAGTATAATTTATCTATATACAATAGATAGCTCCGAAATACAAGTTAAACTTGTAAAAATTTTTTAAAATTCGCTTCTTTTAACATATTGGATTGAGTTAATATGAAAGTTTTTGAATAATAATAAATATTTATCCATTTATGAAAATGAATTTTATTTTTACAACACAATGAATTACTAATAAGATAGAAAAAATTCAATACAATATATATAAAAATGAATACTTGCATAAAATTTCCATTCACAATTTCTACTGGTTATGTAGGTATTGTATGTTTAGTGCATACAAACTAAAAACTTATTTGGAGAAATGTATTGACATTTCATTTTGTTTTCACTAATATGTATCTAAAGTATCTTTTTATATATATTTATATTTATACTTTCAAAAAAATGGAAGACAAAAAACACATCAGAGAGAGAGAGAGAGGGGAAAAAAGATACTGAATTCTCACTCTGAAGTTTAACATGTGAAAATATATTATTAAAGATTAAAATCATTATTATACATCAACAAGTTCCCAAAGTTTGTCATGAATAAACTGAGTTCCATTCTAATCAAAATAACAGTTTCTACTACTTATAAGCAAGATAATTAACTAATTATATCATTAGTTTATCAGGAAAATTCTAAATTTCAAGAAACTTTTCAGTTTTCCAAATTATACTTGAGCAAAATATTAAATTACTTCAAAGTTTGTCAAAGAAATGCTAAATCAGTACTCATACCATTCCAAAATTTGGAACTTATGTATTTAAACTGCTAAATAATTTCACCTAGCAAAAACACAAGAACTTTAAAAAATTATATTATTATTACTGTGTTCAAACATGAGCAGGAACAGCTCCAGTTATTGGCTGTATTATGCAACAACATCCCACAGAATCAAATGTCTATACATAAAGCCATATTTTGTTTCATGATCCTAATTCTCAATAAATATACAATTGATCCAAGTACTCTTCTTTGGTCAATATTTGTAAGTAACTCAATGCAACAAATTTATTCAGGACTTATAAACAGGATAATATCAATATATACATGTCTTTTAGACTTTTATTTATATTTATGTAAAAATAAATCTAATGATATAAAGCAAATCTAATCTATAATGATAAATCTTCTACAAATTGTGCAAATACCTATAAATTCTTATTTGTAATACATAGTAAAAAAATTTGTACATCTGTGTGATAGGTTTATACTTATTTGTTTTTCAGTCAAACTCTGAAAAATAAATGTTCTGCTAATAGATACCACACAAATATATTACAATTATTATTATTTTTGTAAAATAATTATGGATTCAAAAATGACTTTTTTTTAAAATTTTGATCATGTAAGAGTGAGCAGGACTTTTATATTCCATATATGGACATAAACATATTCTATTATACAAGCATTTTAATTAAAAAATTTTAATGCCTTAATTTATTATCATATTTGAAATTCAATTCTCGATAAATCATATCTTTTACCTAAAATAACACAGCCAGTAAAGACTTTCAAAATGTTGCATAATTTTTTTACATATAATTTTACAAATGGTAAATGATAATTTTGACTTCTAATGTTTTAAAATGGTACTTGATTAATCATCAAGTATAAACAAAAATGAAGCTGTAGTAAATTAAAATATTTTTCCATTTCTATAGTGAATGCTTCTCAAAAATGTTTTTTCTTTTTCCAAGTAATATTCTAAAATTATTTTTAAAAAAACTAAGTTTTTGATTTATATGTATGTATACTTGTTTTTGATACAACATGTATGGTTACATATCAGATTTTTGCATCCTAATTTTTTGGATAATTAAATACTGAAGTACCTCTGTTAACTACTGTGAAGATGTGTAAAATTTAGATTAACTAAACATGTGTTCTATTGTGTGTGTGTTAGGACACACCTGTCCTTAATTTTACCAAAAACATATCGATGGTTTGCAAAATGTTATTTTGGGTGGACATTAAGGAATTTTCAGTATTTAAAACATTGAATACACTAAAAAATCTCTTGCAATGAAACCCTCTGTTAAGGTGCAAATCACTTAATGTTATTTGCAATGAATTTATTTTTCTGTACAATATCCTTCTTCTATTCTGTTTTGTATAAAGCAAGCTTATCCAGGAAGGAATGGAAAGTGCTGACCTTAATCAGAATGTAACGTTTGCTCTATCCCTGTATTAAAATAATTTAAAAAAAAAAATTTACATAATTATGCATGTATTTGCAACTAATGTAAATGAAAATGAATTATGTATGTAAAATGAAAATAACGTGAAATTTAAAATGTCAGTTGTAGTATAGTAAAATTGATAATTAGAAATTTTCTTTTATCGTAATTGTTTTTTTTTAATATTAGGAAAAGTTAATGCAATCAGTATTTTAAGAATATAGATAGATACGTGCTTCTCAATTTCTATATGATCTAGCTCTTCAGTATCGAACTGATTTATTCCCTGATTTCTGGAAAAATAGTGGAATATGAATCTCACAAATTATTAAAATATATTGTATGTTCTTCACCATACACCATTATACATTTATGGATGCATATTTTTTAAAGTACATATGAACTTCATTAATTTACTTGTTTTTGTAAGTGTATTGTTCTGAAAATTACAAAACAATGACTTTGCTGAGCCAGTTCAGTTTCAAAATCTTATCTATCATGCTTGTTAAATTAGTGAAAATAGCTATATAAAGAGAAAAAGAAAAAAAATGCAGGTGAGTTCAACTGCATACTTATTCATCAGTTAGAAAATCAGAACAGGTTCCAGAAGTAGAACCCTAGTTTGTTTTTTCGTGTCTGCAAAATTGAAATGCTTTGAAGTCGACACATTTATCAACATACAGTGCAATAAAATTTCAAATGACTGCAACATAGAAAATGCATAGATATATATTAACATTATATACACAGTTAGGAAATAAAATGAACAAAGTTATGATGATATTTCTATAAATTTAAAAGTATTTTGTATTGCTACTAAATGGATGGCAAAATTAAAGAGTGAGATTTTATTCCAATAAAATTTAACAGAACAAATTTCTTTATTAAGACAGTTCAGTTTCAAATTTTTGTCTGTAGTGCTTGTAAAATTGTCGAAAATAATCTTAAAATAACAAAACAAGTATTATAAAAAAATAAATCAATTCCTTCTTAGGTAAGAAAAATTTTATTTTAGTTACTTTTTATCAAATAATTATAGTTAATATAAATATGTGTATACATATGAAGAATCACAACATTAAGTGACAATTAATTTTTATTAATTATCATTAAAATATTGCATTGCTATCCAAAACAAATGTGTTTCAAATTTCAGTTCAACTGAATGTTTTAAAATGGGAGAAAAAACCTTTTTAATTTTGGACACAAGTCGCCAAAATGGTCACTATGTCGCCAAAAATGATGCCAACATGGATGTATTTATAATTATTAGAATAATTAGTTTTAATCAATTAATTTTTATTAATTAAATTCTGTATTGTCAACCAAATAATCATGTATATAAAATTGTAGCTCAATCGAGCGCTTTAAAATGCATTTTACTAACGATTGAAAATTTGAACAACATAAATAAATATTGAGAAAGTGTGAACTAATAGTAGGAATTGAAAAAAAAAAAACGTAGGTAATCAACTACATACTTAACAAATACAGAGCATTCAGAATAGATCACAGAAGTGGTACCCTGATCTGTGTATGTTTGCAAAATTAAAATTTTTCGAATTCGAAATGCTCAGAAAATATTTCAGACTCTTTTTAAAACTTTAAAAATCGTCAGCGTATTTGATAAAAACAAAAAAAAAAAATATTGAAAATGAAATAATTAAAAAGTACACACATTTCCGTCGAAATTTCTTTTGGTATTTCATTTGTTTTTGATAGTAGATGTAAATACGAAAATTCAGTCAAAATACTCAGTCGAATCAAACACGTGGCTATTTGTTTTGTATATCATCACGTGATTATGACGTCAGGTGTATCGAGTCCATTAAAAGAAAACCATTCATGCCTTAAAAAAATATCCTAGCACTCACCAATGGTATAAGAAAATATTCATATTCGAAAATAGTATAAAATTCAACACAGAAGAACAAATGCAATGGAAATGGTTGCATTTTAAAACATCAATTAAAATCGTCTGAAATTAATAGGGTTACCGCGGAAAAAACCCAATAAAAATAACAATATATGTTATCCCCATGGCAACGACATTACCAGACGTTAAAAATATCAAGGTAATCGTATTGTAATGTTATCGCATATCTTGGCGAACATAAACAACTTGGCGTGTAGCACCCCGATATCAAATTAGCAACTCCTTTTTTTTAAAATTTAACCTATGACAAATTACAGAGGTAAAAAGCCAACTGGATACTGTAATTTGATACTGGAGTGCTACGCGTCAAGTCGTTGTTGACATTCGCCAAGTTGGGCGATAACATTACAATATGGTTACCTTGAATTTTGACTTTGGTAATTTTTTAAATACTTTTTTGTAATTTTGTTTTAAATTTGTTTGATTTATGTATATATTACCTTTATTATATTATAGTAAATTCAAATGAAATTTTTATTGGTTTGTATTTATGGCCGGTATCCCTAGTAATTTCAGACGATTTTATAATTCGATTATTTCTTAAAAATTTCCATACTTTGCGTTTAGATTGCAGCTTTCGTCCTCTGCTGTTTTTTCAAAAATTTTTGGTGATTACTAAGATTTTTTAAGAGAATATGAGGACTCTGTTTTAATTTCTGTGAAGAAATAGGATTAAGGAATTCAGACTTTGTTTTCTTTGTTTTATAATATAGTTCTTTTTTATATATATAATTCTCATTCTTAAGATTCCACTTCAGCCTTCATGAAATATGCTAAGTACGGCAGAGAAGTTGAAATAATTTTGAGGCAGGATAAGAAATTTGACGTCACAATAGTAAATCTGACATTCTTTTCCATTTGTTGCAAATTACGCATTTCCACTTTATTTTACTTTTAAATAATGCATTTCTAAACGTTCCTTGTTCGATGAAATTCACTAAAGGAGGTCGCAGTTTTGGGAATATTGCAAGTTATCAGCAATTATTAAATTTCACTGTGAATTAATTTTAATATATCTTGTATAACTATATTATGTATGATATAATACAATCATATAATATAATTATTGTATATGAGTATTATTACATATAATTATTATTGTATTGCTTCTAATTATTGTTTACTTTCAATTTTTTTTTTTAAATATATTTCAAAGCAGTTCCTTAAAATTATTTTCCTATGCCATTTGTTACAGCTAGACAACCATTTTGGATTCCATATCACTCGACAACAAGCACTACTTAACCCGATTAAGAAATTGAGCCAAGCATAGCACTCGGATATTAAATTAGTTCCCAGTATTTCGTCATAGGTTGCATAACAGGGGCAATTTGAGAACTTTAATTTATTAGAGTACTTCTGGTGCAATACCCTGTCTATAACTGTTGTCAACTATTTTATATATCGGCTCTTCTTGATTAATTGTTCTTTCCTTTCAGATCGATTCTATGATGAAAAGACTGCCGAATGCGGAGATCTATACACCAAAAACCTTGTAGATAACATAACCATTGATCGTGCTGAAAAATGGGATTCATTTATTTTTGAAAAATTAAATATTAATGGGATTGTTTTGCACAATGTTCATTTGACTGGTCTGAAAACTCTTCACCAAGCTGGAAACAGTTATTTGACAGAAACTGGTGGTAAGTTCTTTGTAAATGCAAACTTGGGTGCAGGGCCATTACATTTTGAATACGATATTTTGATGGGATTCAGTTATTTTAAAAGAAAATTGAAATTTTTATTGTCTTTGACTTATGTTGAAGTTTTAATAGATTTCAGTGTTTTAAAGAGAACTGGTAGTAACGGAGCTCTTTTCAATGCTTCGATTACTAAATTAAAAGGACTTCAATTTTTTATAAGCGGTCTTTATGGCTTGGATATATTGATAAATGAATATCTGAATGTATTAAGCATAATTCTGAAATTTCTTATCACAAATATACTAAAACGAACAGTTGAAAAGTACCTTGGATATAAATTACCACACTATCAGTTCCCAATTGAGCTAAAATGCATGTTTAATCATGTTATTTAGAGAATACGAGTAATATATAATATCTTTAAAACCCGTGAGCGAAAACAAGAATAAAAGAAAATTAAATTTTGAAACAGATGTTGAAAGTCTTAAATATGAGTATTAAGTAGATTTCTCGGAATCGATGGGGAAGACATGAAGCAGCTATCGATAAAATGTAAATAAAGTGTTCTGCTGGAAAAGTAAAGTTGGTGGAGACGCTAAAGTACTGTGTATGCAAAATGTATCCATTCGAAAGGAATTATACTTATTTAAACCTAATTTTTATTCACCTGAAAGACAAGAATTCATCTGTTTTCGCGATCAATGTAGACAAAAAGGGAGCCTTGAGGAAATAAATTTGTATCTAACGTGTTATTAGATTAAATGTACGTGAGGATACTAAGTTTTTTTTTGACGGAAAATATGATAAACAACAGACAGTGTTACAAATTAAAACCTTACAGTTTCAGCAAACATCTAGAACATTGTTAATCAAGAGATGGCCTGAAGTAAGCAGAAGACTTCAAGACATGAAAAATTCAATTGTACATTCGAAAAGCACAAAGAAAATGTTTCAAAAGAGCATATAATTTTTGTTAATTCATTCAAGATTTTACGTACAATGTGAAAATTTTAGAATCGGAAAAATCGTCTTTCAGCCAAAAGTGTACGGGAAAACTAGATGACAAAAGAAATGTCTACATAGCACCGATAAAAAAATAGGCAAAACATTTGAAACGGTTCGAATCTAAAGCTATTGTATGTACTCTAAAAAAGAGAATATCATTATAAAGAAGTTGAAAGTGTAAAGTTGTGCACAAATGCTACTACGAAACAACCACTAAAAGTGAGTTTTTCTATACGTAGCGCTAAACACTGAAATGTTTATTCCTCTAGTTTTTCTTGTACCCTTTAAAATATCGATTCATTTTGATAGTTTGCTTCTGAAAACTGAGGTAGAAGTTAAGACACGATGCAGTTTTATCAAAAAAACGTGGACATTGTACTCATTTTTGAAAGTAAAGAAAATTTGGTATTTATTTTCGGAATGTTTATTTCGTATTTGAAAGTTTTATCTTCCAAATTCCTCTTGTTTTGTTTTTTGGAATTTGCAACTTTTCTTGAGATTAAAGATCCATATTTATTCTCCTTTCAAATCAATTCCGTATTTAAGTTCTTTCCCATTTTCCTTCATATGAACCAAATTTAAACTTCTGTTTTGAATGTTATCAAATTTTGACGTATCAATTTTTAGATGCTATCTTTGTAACTTTGAACAATAGCTACATTTTTCTCCGAAATTATTTTTTACCTCTGTAGTGCCTGTTTTATACCCAATTGTCAGTAAAAAGTCAATATAGCCAATTTCACTAATATATATTCAAAGATTTATTATGCGTTTTAAATCTGACTTTAAATGTCTTGCATGTGTTGTGTGCGTGTACACTTGTATAATTTTTAAAGTATGCTCCAATAAATTAATTTTTGAAATTATAATGGTTGCATTAATTCCAACTTAAAACTCCGCGTATATGGTATATAGGTAATCCGTTTAACAATAAAAACACAAAAAAAATTAATCTTCATAAAATTTTATCTTAATGTGAAAGATCCTTTTATTCAGGGATATTGCTTGCTCTTAAGAGACGGCTAATTATAAGAAACTGTTCCTCGATACAAGAGTTATGGTTACATGTGCTTCCTTTTCGTCAGGTGCCTCCGGTAGGTAACGGACTCTTGGAATCCGTCATGTTATGGGTTCGAGCCTAGTTCTACTGAAGAGAGTGCAGAGGGGGTCGAATCACACTATGTCGGAGCTCAAACGTCCTTCCATTGGTGTGGTGCGGAAGTTAGGAGAGGGAGTGCCGGCTCAGGGGTCATCCTCGTTAATTGACCATGGTTCAAAATTACGAGGTCCGTCGCCAATAGTAGTTGAACTGTGCGACGTTAATATTCACTCACTCCTTTTTGTCAGTGATTCACGCTTTGATGTCGCACTGGCAACAAGGTAACCTACTATTCAATTCACCTGGCGAGTAATGGGGTGGCCGCGGTAGCCTAGTGGTCAAGGTAACGGACTCGGGGCTTGCTTATCATGAGTTCGAGCCCAGTACCACTGAAGACCCGCCGTGTAGGGGAGCTATGCACGTTAAATCTGTCTATAGCTCAGGCCTCCTCCCGTTGGTATGGTATGGTAGGTAGGAGAGGGTGGTGCAAGCTCAGGTGTCGTCCTCGTCACTTGACCATGGTTCAAAATTACGAGATCCGTAGCCAAAAGCCTTCGTGTAGCTGAACAGTGGGACGTTAATATTCACTCACTCACTGGTGAGTAATGGGATTTTTGTGGTTCAGCAAGTAAAGGAGATTAAACTTTATGTCCAGACCAGAGGACACAAGAGTTCAGTCAAGAGATTGCGTTTATGGGTTTTGACAGACCACAAGGTGTTCAGAAATCAAGTGAGAGGAAGAAAATTTTAGGTTCTTTTTTTAGTCAAATCTAAGTCTATTCCTTTTGGTTGAAATATCCACTACAGGTCCAATTAAGGTTACACTATATACCACTTAATGTTCTTAAAATTTAACGATTCATTATTGCTTTAAAATATTTATTATAATGCAAGTTCTAATCAATGAACAATGCATTACCGCAGTAGTTCATGTCACATACGCTTCGTAGTCGACTATGAATAAATTGAGTCGTTGATTTAATCCATAACATTTAAATACATTGTTATTAATCAATGATAGAGCTCATTTGAAAGAACTGACTGGTTGCTTTATATAAGCTTCGTTTTAAAGCTATAAGGTTATTAGTGACATAGCTCTGTTTTAACTTTCAATCCTGGGTAAGTCACGAAGAGTCTTCTATTGATGTGGAGCTGACTAATTGTTCTTTAGTATTTTGCTGTATTTAATTAACATTTTAAAAACTACCCAGGTTCGCTTATTTAACTTAGTCCGCATCAGCATAGTGGCTAGTACTTTAAATGAATTATTGAGACAACACAAAACTAATGAAATTACTCGGATTAAAATTAAAATAAATTGGTTTATTATAATTAGAATACATTACGGAAATTTAGCATTTAGATTAAGCATTATTAAAATTGAAGAATAAGAGAACTATGAAAAAACATTAAGAATTTCACTTATCTGAAACGGGAGACACGATGATGGGAAGCATGGCATTTCCGCCGGACAAGGCGACCTAAATTTCCTAAAAAAGAGTTTACTATGAGTAGTATATAATTGCACGATTTTAAAACAATCTACATTAAAACAATTTCAAGTAAAACACTGCACGATATGAAAACAGTGTTCCATTAAAACACCGCATGATCAAATCGCCGGCAAAAACAGTTGGAACAGTGTCCAGTAAAACACCGCGCGATATGAAAACAGTGTCCATTAATAGTTTTTATTCTGTCATTTGATATCCAAAATTAGTACATTCTTATTTGTACTTTTGTTTTTCGATTGATTTTATTACAGCATGGTCGAATTAAGGCTCTTGCACCATAAACGAAACTCAAATTCAAATTAATGACAGAAGGAATTTTTAATGAAAATTGGTTTTTTTTTTTTACAAATTTGCATTGTGACTTTATTTAGATGGTAATGAACAATAAACATTTATAAGTAAAGAAAACCGTTAAGTGGTTAACAGAGGTTGTCACAGAACCAGACGCAAAAAACGATTTGCATATGATTCGTCCTAATCCTCTCAAAATGTAAGGCACAGAAAAGCAAGCAAACACAAAGCAGAAACTGACTGGTTAGTGTTTACGTCTTTCATGTCTTTGATTTCACAAGAAATTAAACTGAGTTGTATTGGTAGTTGACTTGAATATACAAAAACACATTTTAAAAACTAAGAGCATATTAAAAGTTGAATATACAAAAACACATTTTAAAAACGAAAAGGATATTAAAAGTTGAATATACAAAAACACATTTTAAAAACGAAGAGCATATTAAAAGTTGAATATACAAAAACACATTTTAAAAACGAAAAGGATATTAAAAGTTGAATATACAAAAACACATTTTAAAAACGAAGAGCATATTAAAAGTTGAATATACAAAAACACATTTTAAAAACGAAGAGCATATTAAAAGTTGAATATACAAAAACACATTTTAAAAACGAAGAGCATATTAAAAGTTGAATATACAAAAACACATTCAATAAAAAAAGCAGCCACAAAGCAAAGCATAGGAGTAGGGAGATAATTTGTAGAAACATATACACAAAATGAGTTAAAACCAACCCTTTCTACAATACAGAAAACAATATTAAATATCTTTGTGACCATAAGACAATGTATGTATGCCATCTTCGCAAACAAATTTTTTATCGTAATAGGCAGTAACAGACACTTTATTTTGAACAACAGTTTCCAAAGTATGTTTTTTTTGAAAGAATGCAAAAGATCATTGTGTGTGTGTGTGTGTTTCCGTAAGTTAGAAAAAATTTAAACGCACACACTTTTTAAAAGTTAAGCCGACTTGGGAACAATTCTAATGTATACACAAATCAGGAGAAGTTTGGATATCTCCCTACTCCAACGTAAATTTATTACATAGATTCCAGATGTTCCTGAATGTGTGTTATCCCTTCTAGAAGAACAGGGATTTGATCAACATGTACCGAATAGGGAGTTGCTATTTTACTCGACAGGCCGCCACTCTCCTTTGATAAGTCTACATTAAATTTTCTTTTTTTTTTTTGGCGCAAGAGGAATCAAAGCTTTCTAGAAAATTTTAAAAACGAAGACTAATGAAGCAATACAGAAAAAAGCTCTCAACGAAATGTATCTAAGCGGAAAAGGAAAAAATACAAATTTCACTCACCATTTTCCATGGTTATCGTAGGAAGAACGGATTTATCCAAAAAGAACTTCAGAAATCAAGAAGGTGGTAAGAAGACGCGGACTGATCCAAAAAAAAAATGTAGCACTTTAGGAACTTCAGGAACAGACTAGACAAAGGTTGAAAGCCAGATTGACATTTTATACTCGAAATGAAGGACAAATTTTTAAAAACGCAGTTTTTAGAAATCTGATTATATAAAAACAATTCTTATGTAAGACAGGGAAATAGCAGAGGGGGGTCTGCGCTTTTAATCTTCAAGGTTGAAATGAAACAAAAACATATCGAGCAGGAAATCTTGCGTAAATCTTCAAGGAAGAAATTAAAGAAAAACATATCTAGCAGGAAATCTTGCGTAACAGCATTGCAACATGCATAATGAAGACAGGACTCGAAAGAAAACGAACACAGTTTTATCCAGGAAAATAATTTTTTATTCAAGGGGTTATATCAATATTATTACATAGAGTGTTACAATCATTTTTATGCTTACAATATATAACAGTTATCAGTGCATTCGTTACAGAACAATATTTTTATGTAGAGTGTAACAATCAGTTTTCTTGCGTATAATACATAGAACTAATATTCACTTTGTTACAGAATATTCATTTTGCACATTTAGTTACTGTCTTTGAGTCATGATGTTCAGTTTCATATTATGCTGTGCAATCAAATACTTGTCTGTAGACTGAAGGATTGTGCAGCTCGCGCACAATAGCAGAATTGTTCAAAATCTTAAAATAGGCTATTTTCATTTTACAGTCGGAATCCGTTGTATCCATGGAATAGGATGTGGCAGCTTGTACACAGGAGATCATATTGTCGTACAGAGAATCGGTGAAACAATGGATCACATAAGCGTCAGAGGGGCTGGCGCGCTTTAGGTACATGAAACCATATCTCGGTTCGGGAGTCATTGTTTTTTGGTGAATTACTAAAAGCAGTAATGAGAGTTCTGCAGCTTGTGTTGCCTCCTTTTATACATTCTGTATCAGCAGCGACCCCTCCTCCCTCCATACATGTTGTAATTAGAATGCAAAAGATGATGAGAAAAATGTTGAAAACGTGTTCAAGCACGTTTATGTCGGTTTTTATAGGTATGACATATTTGATTTGAGTGTGGCGTCAAACAACACTTTTGTAGGCGAAAATTTTTAGCTACAAATCTTTGAATAAACTTTTCGTTGAATGCAATGTTATTCGAATCTAGAGGTGATAAAGTCTGCTTTCTCACAAATTTGTATAGGAAATGAAGACAAAATTGACCGCAGGTAAAGGACGTAGCGCTTTGGTAGCGACATTTGTTCCACATCAGTTTCTGTGAATTCTGTTTGATGAAGTTTAAAATCTTACCCTTCTTTGGAACAGAAGCGAAACTACAAAAGTAAAAACAAGTGTTGTTCCTAAAGGCTAACGCAACCCAATGGCTTCCAGGCTTCGCCCTAGAATCTAAATTTACAATAAAACATGAATAGCCTGTAAGTGTCCTAGGCAATTCATCGGAAGCGTACACGCCTCCGAATTTGGATCGAAGAATGGAATCGCTGCAGGCGAGATTACATAGGCTTTGAGAATTCATTTTTAAAAATCAGTTAAAACGTTGCGGTTTTTGTCAATCTCTATGACATTTCGATACTCCGCATAAACGATTAAATTAACCGTTTCGGGTAGTGCCTTACTAAAGCGAATATCCAAAGCCAAATTCGAATTTCGTAGCACCGAATCATGCATTCCATCTGCACTGAGATCTGGCGTTAAATCTATTGCCAACAACGTGTACCCGTCCTTATATTCGCTATAACTTATATTGATATCTTGATCTTTATGATATCGCCCTAAGTCAGTAAAAAGGCTCATATAACATCTGCTATAACTGTTAGAGGTATCGAATTTCGGTTGATAGGGTTTTGAAGGAATCGCGCGATTTCCGTCTAATAGGCAGAGGTATGATAAATCATAATGCTTAAAATTGAATGGATTGTTAGAAAAATCACCATTATATGCAGTATTAGATACCATACCCATGATTAGTCGCGCTGGTACCTGTCCAATAAATGCATTTGGAATAGTAATAGATTGCATTCCTGAAGAAAGCGCGAAGGATTTCACCTCTGTTCTGCGAAGGGGCATCTTAATCGCGCCTCTAGAAAGTGCGGTCTCGTGCGCTATTAAAATTGAAGGAGCGACCTTTTTACTTTCCTAACAAATAAGGAAGCATGTTGTATAACTATTTTGAAATCTTGCGAAGCTGACATCAGTGCAAAGGCATCTTTATTTCTTTCTAATTTAATTCGAAGATTCACTGAATTGATCAGATATTTACTTTGATTGCCTAGATCGAAATGTAAAGCTCCTATCATGTCCATTAGTTTACTATCTTTGCAAATGTTATATCTAGTTTTGAATCCCTCCCCTGCGTTTAAAATCTCGGTTGCGTCAATCTTTCCTGGACTATCTCTGAAGAAAAGACCAGCCGTTAATAACGATTCTTGAACAGCTTTTGGGGACAGCAAGGCATCGAACATGCATCTGTATGCATAATTCGCTTGTGAGGACACTTGCTTATCATTTAATGTTATGGAACATTCCGAAAATAATGTATTCAACAAATAATTGACTGGAGCTACTACGTCAGGAGTTGCAATATTTGATCCATTTTTTTCGTAATTTTCACTTGTAAATGAAGAAGTGTATGAGCTAGGTCTAAATAACTTTCTCCCACGCCTGAGAAAAAGAATTCAATCGGTGTTTTATCACTCAGAGATGCAACAGGAAAAATTTCGGTAAACGAACTTTCTTCGGTTGACAATTGCACAGGATTAACGGTAAACAAATCATAAGCATTAGATACACAAGCGCACGCTCTCTCATCCATCTTATGAGAATATATCTACCGCTGCTTTGGAATTCTTTCGGCTTCGCTTAGCGCGCGGCAAATGATTCTTATTGCGCGATTTCTTTCTTTTTATACCCGAACCGCTTTGAAGCTTATGAAGAATGTCATCTTTAATATTTTTGGACGTTTCTTTCAATCTCGCCTTTGTCGAATCTTTCAGAGATGTTCCCGACACAACATCTGACATTACCCTTGAACCGGTACTCAGAATATGTTTTCCTAAATATTTTCCTGCCTTCATTGCAATGGGAGATATCATTCGAAATAAATTTGAAAACATTCCATATCCTCTTTGATGGCTGACTCCTTGAAAATACGAGCCACCATTCTGTAACTGCGAACAGTAATAGTCCTGACAAGCTCTGCGGTCCAAATGCATCTTTCTCTTGCGAAGTCAGGACCGAAATGATGTTGCACATATACAGTTGTAGTTTTATACTATTCTTCGTCGGAAAGAAAGAACCAAGAGCGATTTGCCGCTCGTAAAAATAATACCATCTCCAGAACTACTTTTTAATTCGACTTCGATGCAGTCGATATAATTTTGACGCAGAGGAAAATACAGGGGTCTTTGATAATTAATAACAATTTGGTCTTCTTTGGTTGACATCACAGGAATGATGCGAAGTAAAGGTGCGATAGTATCCCCCACAAAATGAGATTCTATAATGTCTGTATAGACATAAATTTCTGTGATTCCTCCGTCTAGTTCCAGTTGATAATCCGAAATATGAGTGCCACCGTGTAATGTTGATTGTTTTAGTCCCAAGAGATCTTTTAACCCATCCTGGAAAGTTACGACAGATGTATCGGGAATATGAATTTTCACTTTCTTATTAGCTAATAGATTAAACGCCAGATGTTTAAAAGAGCTGAACAACTGCTCTGCATTCTTATAAAATCCAACCTCTAATTGTAAATTTTCCGTTTTTTTCACTTTCTCTGGAACTGTCGGTTTATCCGTAATGCTTACGCGAAAATATTCGTTCAATGGAGGTCTGTCGATTTTTTGCAATACATGCATTGATTTCCCCTTCAACACAATATCCTTGGTCAAACTCAGCATACGCATAAAAAGGGGCGCATATAATAATCTTAATTCGAGTTCGACGTTCTTTTGAACTGTTATTTCGACTTTATTTACTTTGAAGTCAAAAATGAAATCTGCAGCGCCTCCAATTCCTGTTTGCATTAGATTGAAATTTATATGCTGAAACAGTTCATGGTGCATGTTTTCCAAATCGTATATTTATGATTAAACCGAGTGGTGCGAATTATGAAATGCCGTTTTAGATTTCTTGCAATAATTTTCAAGTGATTGTCTTTGTTCGTTTTGGATGGTTTTCGGAAAACAAAACTTTCCGACATTCTTATAATTCTATCTTCTCTAGGTAAGTTCAGCATGGTTAACAACCGTGGCGCATTGCTGCTGTTAAATGCAACTCGTAATTAGGAGCAATATGAACATTAATATTCTTGCGATCCAATGAAAAAGCAACAAAATGTCCGCATTTTTCTTCAATACTTTGATTAATTTCCTCGATAACATCTGCGTCTGCGGTTCCTTGCTCTATTTTCACTCCGATATCATATTCTGCATAGTCCTTTTCGATAATTTTTGTCTCTTCATACGTTATGAATATTTATTATTATGGTTGCCGATGTTGAACCAGGTTCGCGGAACAAATATTTCTGATAAACCAACTTCCCATGCGCCTGTTAATATGATCGGACGAGCTAGTTTCGTTCTGAATGATGCTTGCGTATTTTTTGGAAAGAATTGAGTGCTAGAATTGCTAGGTAACGTGATGTAGAAATCATTTACCTCATCCATGCTTCCTTAACCCACGAATTAAAGCGCTCATCAAAACCCTGCCACTTTACATAATACTCTTTCTTCCTGCCTATGCCTTTTGTTTTGAGCACCTTTTCTATGCGCCAATAATCGTCAGAGCGTTTCGAGATTTTCTGCAGTTCCTCTGCATAGAATCGTCCTTTTATAGCTTCTGATTTCAGGTCTTGCAGCTCAAATGTAGTCGGATGAGAGAAATATACTTTTTACTCTAAAGACCTCATCACTCCATCCTGGTAAATATCCTCGTCGAAAAGTTTTGTTGCTTTAGATATTCTAACTAAATCTCCCTTATTTAGAATCACTTTCGGGTTCTTTTCGAGAAAACCATATAATTTTTTGAAAATTTGTGGTTCTACTTCTCGAGTCACTTGTGAGGGGGCCATACCAATACTGCGATGTTCGGTGTCATTATACGATTTTACAAGCAAGTGCAAAATATCTACATACTTATACGAATTTCTATATGTGAACACTCTAAACATTTTGTTTTTTAACGTTCTGTTAAACCTTTCAACGACGCTAGCCTTATGATCACCTTCGGCAGAATAGTGATTGATACTATGCCTCTGAAATAAGGATTTCAGTTGAGAATTGTAAAATTCACTGCCTTTATCAGTTTGAATATTTTTAGGCTTTGCTTGTTGAAACAAGTTTTCAAATGCATTTTTTACGGCTTCTGCAGTCTTCATTTTCAGAGCACTCACTCTGGCGTATTTCGAGAATACATCGATTACGGTAAGTAAGTACCGAAATCCGTTGTTATGCTTTCCCAAATGTTTTAAGTCCACTAGATCACACTGCCATAACTCATTTATACCATATGAAAGCGTCGCTCTTCGAAGAAATTTGTATCGAACGCCTTTATGAAGGGAATAGGGGTCTTGTGAGGATAAAAACTGTTTTGTTTTTTCGTAAGGTACTTTGGTGTCTTTGATAGTTTCTTAATTCCACCGAAGGATGCAGGGTTCGCAAATCATAATATGTCGCTTTAATACTCTTTCCATTTCCTTTTCCTGTTCTTCTGTTTCCTCCGAGGCGTGTGCGGCCATTCCAACGTATCGTCGTTGTGACTTTCGCTAAGCTCGTATCACCTCCTAGATTTTGCACTAGCTTCTGATTTCCAATCCACCGGGTAGGGATTTTTATTTCGTTGATAGCTTTCCAGAAAACTGCAAAGCCGTGAGGTTCGAGACCCTTTTTAACGTTCCTCATCAAATATGAAAATAGATCAATCACATTTGAATGCTTAACTGCCTGATTATCGGTAATCAATTCCCCAACTCATTCCAAGAATAGCTGCGTGTTTTCAATTTCTCCACAATCGCCGGAATGAATTTTTGGAAATTTGCAGGCACAGAGAGAATGATATCGCGTACAATAGGATCTTCCGAAATATTTCTTTCCGCTACTTCTGCGGATTTTTCTTTAGGAATTTCCTCTTCAATTGTCACACGTACTGGAGGCTTAGGTTCGCTCACCATATGCCGATATTTGAGAATCAATTGGCTTAATAGTTTAGCTTTGCATCATCTGAATAACTTGATGCATGCAAGAGATTTTCTATTTTACTTTCAATGTCATGCAATCCTGCGTCTGGGGTTTTAGAAAAGTACGATGTTGCTAATTCCTCTGGATCAACGACCATGCGTTTTGACATTTTGATAAATGTTATATTCTGTTCCCTATTGCTTTTCCTATAATGCCTGCTAATGCGTCAACACTGGCGCTATGAGAAAAGGGAGAGCCCCACCAATTTGAATTATTTCTTTTTTTTTGTTTTAACGATAACTTTTTATTCCCGATTTTTCTAATGGCTTTTTTATATTTCCTCAGTTTCTTCACATCGACAGCAAGGTTGCCTTCTAGAATATTTAAACAAATCTCACAGAAAAGATGTAACTGACTTTTGTCGGCAGTACGTATAATTGCTCTTTTTTGCGCAGGAGATGCTGAGCAGTAGTTTCAATAAATGATAATGCTTCTTTACATTCTTCATTTTATCGGTACATAAATCCAATGAATTCCATTGGAATCAGGGAACACACTTTCTCTGAGCCGATATTTTTCGTCCTTCTCGGGTGTAGATCCACCAACAAATAGTTAAAATAACCTTGCGTGCTCTTTTTGTAGGCATCCATAAACGATGCTGCTTTGTTTCCATAGAGTTGTCTGGCAAAGCATTGTATTTGTCCGACATCGCGGTTGTTTTTAAACAATATTATATACTGCGCATTCAAACTTATGTCTCGCATCACTTTATTTCGACGAAATAGATTTTGCAAAATTAGAATCACACTTATTCTAGAATGATGCGCAGTGATAGTGAATAACTGTGAAACTTTCTCATCTAAGGAATGGAGATAATCATCAAAAATAAAGGCTATCACTTTCAAACCTTTCAGGTAAGCCTTCTACGAATTTAATTCCTTTTTCTTTAATGAACCATTCTTGGAACGCTTTATAAGACCAAATAATGTTTTTGAATTCGTAATCGTACGCTTTCTGTGCAATATCTGTCGAATTACGGTAGTTTTTCCACACTGGCTTGCCCCCACGCACAAAAGACAAGAAGGATGTTTCAGTTTGAGCATTGTTTACAGATTTTCCGAAATTCTTTTACGCTCAGTTGTACTCCCAATATACTTGGTGTCAAATATGTTGAATTTATGCTAAAGAAACGCCGAATATCATTACAATTTCACTCCCTTTTTTACACTCATGATAGAATATTTCCTTCCTATATGGGTTGAAAAGAAAGCATGTGCTATTGTTATATCAATCTCATTTTGAATTACCTCAATGTGATTTGATATTATAAAAATTAATTCTACGACAACGAGAGTAAATA